>CM019170.2:25193387-25242601 GCA_009739505.2 Apolygus lucorum
TATTTTGGTTATTATTTTCAATAAGCCTTGGAATCGAGCAAGAAAAAAAAAAATTTTACCCCCCAAATTTGATGTTTTACGTTTCAAGGTACGTAGAATCCGAAAATCGAATAAAAAACTTTCCGTCCGTCCGCCGTACGCCGTACGCCGTACGCGGCACTTTTCTTAGTTACCATGGACGGATTTCGATGAAATTTGGTATATGGGCTCCATTTGGGGTCTAGTTGTGCCGCGAAGCTTTTGGTTGATGTAGGTCACTTCTAAGGGGTGAAAATTAAGGGTTGAAATTTCAAGAGTGCCCTAGCTCGAAACTCTCGGAATAAAGGTATCGTTTTTTCACTAATTTTAAATAGTACTGAATTTTAAAAAATTTTTGAGACCACCCGGAGCTCTGTAGGACAAACCGTTCGGTCCCTACGAGTACTTGAAGGTTTTCTTCGGTAAAACAGAATCATGAGTGTGAATCGCAAAAGAGGTCTAATCTCCGTTGAAATTTTTTCTGACTAATATGCGATCGCTGTTCATTTCTTCGATTTGTATACAGTTTTGCTTCTGCGTAACCAGTAATCAAATTCCATAATCAAAAGTCAATGGAGAATACTGAAGGCGCCTGAGTGGTCACTGATCAGTGAGTGAGTTCCAAGGCCATTTCCTCTCTTGTTGAACGCAGGAACCTGAAATTTGAGAGGGCGGGTCAATTGAGAATGCTGAAGGCGCCTGAGTGGTCACTGATCAGCTGAGTGAGCTCCAAGGCCATTTCACTCTGTTGAACGCAGGAAGCTGAAATTTTAGAGGGCGGGTCAATGGAGATTGCTGAAGGTGCCTGAGTGGTCACTGATCAGCTGAGTGAGCTCCAAGGCCATTTTCTCTCCTGTTGAACGCAGGAACCTGAAATTGAGAGGCAGGGTCAATGGAGATTGCTGAAGGCGCCTGAGTGGTAACTGATCAGCTGAGTGAGCTCCAAGGCCATTTCCTCTCCTGTTGGACGCAGGAACCTGAAATTTGAGAGGGCGGGTCAATGGAGAATGCTGAAGGCGCCTGAGTGGTCACTGATCAGTTGAGTGAGCTCCAAGGCCATTTCCTCTCCTGTTGAACGCAGGAAGCTGAAATTTTAGAGGCAGGGTCAAAGGAGAATGCTGAAGGCGCCTGAGTGGTAAGTGATCAGCTGAGTGAGCTCCAAGGCCATTTCCTCTCCTGTTGAACGCAGGAACCTGAAATTTGAGAGGGCGGGTCAATGGAGAATGCTGAAGGCGCCTGAGTGGTAACTGATCAGTTGAGTGAGCTCCAAGGCCATTTTCTCTTCTGTTGAACGCAGGAAGCTGAAATTTGAGAGGGCGGGTCAATGGAGAATACAGATGGTGGTAGGTGCTATTGATGGAGAACCAGTGATCTATACAGAAGGGTGATCTATACAGAAAATAATAAACCTTTGAGCAACGATTTGCAGCGTTTTTCCAATCGAGTGTGAAGCGTTTAGTTCTTTCTAGTAAACTTGATGTGAAGGTGTGAAAGCAGTATGGTGTGGTAGGTAGTACCTAGCTGGTAGGTAAAAAAGTTGGTAGGTAAAAAAAAATGTTGGTGGGTAAAAAAACGCTGCAAATCATTGCTCAAAGGCTTCTTCACTCTTCAGATCACTGATCAGCTGAGTGAGCTCCGAAGCCATTTTCATTCCTATTGAATGGAAGTGCTCTTCCAGGCGTCTCCAGCAATCGAGGAGGATCTTCTTCACTCTTAGATCACTGATCAGCTGAGTGAGGCTCCGAAGCCATTTTTACTCCTATTGAATGGAAGTGCTCTTCCAGGCGTCTCCAGCATTCGAGGAGATCTTCTTCACTCTTCAGATTACTGATCAGCTGAGTGAGCTCCGAAGCCATTTTTACTCCTATTTGAATGGAAGTGCTCTTCCAGGCGTCCTCCAGCATTCGAGGAGATCTTTCTTCACTCTTCAGATTACTGATCAGCTGAGTGAGCTCCGAAGCCATTTTTACTCCTATTGAATGGAAGTGCTCTTCCAGGCGTCTCCAGCATTCGAGGAGATCTTCTTCACTCTTCAGATCACTGATCAGCTGAGTGAGCTCCAAAACCATTTTTACTCCTATTGAATGGAACTGCTCTTCCAGGCGTCTCCAGCATTCGAGGAGATCTCCTTCACTCTTCGGATTACTGATCAGCTGAGTGAGCTCCGAAGCCATTTTCAATCCTATTGAACGCAGGAAACTGAAATTTGAGAGGGAAGGTCAAGGGAGAATACAGATGGTGGTAGGTGCTATTGATGGGGAACCAGTGATCTATACAGAAGGGTGATCTATACAGAAAATAATAAACCTTTGAGCAATGATTTGCAGCGTTTTTCCAATTCCTTGTAATGGTAATGGTTTTTCCAATTCCCCATTACTCGTAGTTGGAAAAGAAATGGGTCCTTCCAATTACTCATTACAGGAAGAGTAATGGGTAATGGTAACCCATTCCCCATTACCACAGTTCAATCAGTAAGTTGACCATCCTCCAATTCATAGGGGACCATTCTCCAATTCATAGGGGACCATCCTCCAATTACCAATTACAGGAAGAGTAATGGGTAATGGGAACCCATTCCCCAGTACCACCGTTCAATCAGTAAGTTGACCATCCTCCAATTCATAGGGGACCATTCTCCAATTACCCATTACAGGAAGAATAATGGGTAATGGGAACCCATTTCCCTTTACCACCATTCAATCAGTAAGTTGACCATCCTCCAATTCATAGGGGACCATCCTCCAATTACCCATTACAGGAAGAGTAAGGGTAATGGGAACTCATTCCCCCTTTACCACCATCAATCCGTAAGTTGACCATCCTCCAATTCATAGGGGACCATTCTCCAATTCATAGGGGACCATCCTCCAATTACCAATTACAGGAAGAGTAATGGGTAATGGGAACCCATTCCCCAGTACCACCGTTCAATCAGTAAGTTGACCATCCTCCAATTCATAGGGGACCATTCCCAAATTCCTTGGGGACCACCCTCCCGAATCATAGGGGACCGTCCCAACAACCAATTCGTAGGGGGCCATCCTACAATTCATAGTGAACCATTCCAAAATTCCTTGGGACTACCCTCCCAATTCGTTGGGGACCATCCTACAATTCATAGGGGACCATCCTCCAATTTATTTGGAATGGTCCCCCTTGAATTATAGGATGGTCCCCAACGAAATGGATGGTGGGATGGCCCCCTATGAATTGGGAGGGTGGTCCCCAAGGAATTTGGGAATGGTCCCCTATGAAATGGAAGTGGTCAACTACTGATTGAATGGTGGTAATGGGGAATGGGTTCCCATTACCCATTACCATTACAAGGAATTGGAAAAAAGTAATTGAAAATTCCAATCCCATTACAGGAATGGGTAATGGTAATGGCAATTACTTTGTTCCTACAGTAATTGGAATTGGTAATGGGAATTGGAATTCCCATTTTAACAGCTCTGTTTGGATGAGTTGGTGCCGTAAATAGAACCACCGGAACGAATCGATCTCTTTTCGATCGATGATCGACACCTCTCAACATTATTATGGAGTTTTACAATTGAATGATGCCTCCCACTCTAAAATATTCGATCCGAAGGAAAAGGTCCAGGCAGCTATTGAAATTAAAATAATAACACGCTTTTTGCATTCAAACACCATTTACCCCTCAAATTTTATTGAACATAAAAAATTAATTACAGTTGGAAATCTTATGGAAGCTTTTGAAATGGAGCATGTTTTAAGGTTTTAAGGGCCTCTGAAAAAACCGTGTTTAAACAGGAAATATCACCAAAATGATTTTAAAAAAATAATTTGTTGAATTTTTAATTCAGAGGTAAGAAGACTATCCTAGTATACAGTTTTTCTGAACTGGTCAAGAAGTCAACATATGAGAAATTTAACGCTCTTTGCAACAGTGTAATCAGATTTTAATTTGCATGGAAAATTAGCGAGTTATGGCCATTTTTAGTAAAAAAAAATTAGGTGAAACGCGAAAAAAGTGATAAACCCAAAGGTTTATTATTTTCTGTATAGATCACTAGCAATAGCGATCAATAGCACCTACCAGCATCTGTATTCTCCCTTGACCTTCCCTCTCAAATTTCAGCTTCCTGCGTTCAATAGGATTGAAAATGGCTTCGGAGCTCACTCAGCTGATCAGTGCTCTTCCAGGCATCTCCAGTATTCGAGAAGATCTTCTTCACTCTTCAGATCACTGATCAGCTGAGTGAGCTCCGAAGCCATTTTTAATCCTATTGAACGCAGGAAGCTGAAATTTGAGAGGGAAGGTCAAGGGAGAATACAGATGCTGGTAGGTGCTATTGATGGTAGGAGAACCAGTGATCTATGCAGAAAATAATAAACCTTTGAGCAATGATTTTGCAGCGTTTTAACAATGAAATGTTTAAATCATCGATTTGGAAAACTGAGACCTCTCAAATCCTATAAAATGTTAAATTCATAAAATTTGTAGCATTTTTGCTCTCGGTTGGTGAGCAAATGATGCCTTATTTCGACCGGCATTCTGTAAAATAGTTCATCCTCCTCCTCCCTTTACTGTTATTTCTACCCTCGGCTTGAAATGGGTTAAAGCTGACCAAAATGCGATCGATGTTTTTCTTCATGTTGGATGGTTGGTGGCTTTGCAGACGAGTGATCTACATGAAGACTACAGTGGAAGAACGGGCTAACTGCCTTTTTCCTCAAAATCGAGTTAGGCGCTGCTCCATATGTATTTTGGACGCCGAACACGGCCATCAGGTCAAAACAGCGAAAAAGTGGGTCTAAAGGCATCAAAACCGCAGGTGAGTGTTTCGTATGCAGGGAAAGAACGTGTTTATCTGAGCGGTACAGCGAAAGAATGGGCTGTCGAGCCGTCGCTCTCTCCACCGCACCCAATCAGAGTCTAGAATGTGATTCACAGGGCGTTTCCTGTGCTCCACAGTGTTCCTCCTGAGTACCTGTTGATGTTCGCTCTGTGTTCGTGGACCTATTTTCATTTTTCTCGTGTAAAGTACGTGCTTGTGAACTCGGTGGTAATACATATTGTGGATTGGTTGGTGTTTTTTCTACCATGGGAGACGATTCATCGCCGGATGATACCCACCATGCGCTTCCTACAACTTTGTCCCCGAAACGAAAAATCACAAATCGGCTTACGGATGTCAATAAAAAACTGAAGATTCAGTCACATTCAACTGGTCCTCCTTGCGATTGTCGCAAGGAGTGTTTTAATGTCGTGAATGAAAACGAACGGTCAGCGATTATTCGTCATTTCAATCTTTTGAAAGACTGGAATGAGCAGAGTTCCCACTTAGCTGGTCTGATGAGTGTTGCCCCAGTATCGGAGTTTTATTTTCCACAAAGGGCCTACAGAAAACGAATCCCGATCTCGGCCGAAAAATACAATGATGTGAATCACTTGACGAAATTTTGTGAGCAGAGGGCAAAGGACTATTATGAGCGGCTACCTCACAAATAAGGAGTACCTTCCTACCAAAACCAGGAAAATTCGCCTGAGATCAATTTTTTTTATTTTCAAGTCACCTGATGTTGATTTTTTTTATTTTCAAGTTGCAAGTTTCCAGCGAGATGTATTAATAAAATCGCTTTTCTTGGAGCATTGTTAATTGAACGGTACCGGGGAAAAAACGTTTTTGTCAATTTTTTGTGAAAATGGGTTAGCCCTGCCATCTTGTGGGGTCTCGAGGAACCTTTTGGAAAATGAATTCATAAGCGGGAAGAAACGTTGTTGTCATGGGTTTTTTAATGGTCAAAGTAAATGCGTGCTGGGGAAGAAACGTTTTTGTCCACGCGCTCCCTGGAAAGAAACGTCATTGTCAACATTGCCCCTCCTCTTGCCCTTGGTAGTGAGAATTCAGCGTTTTGATGCAATAAAAATGATTTTACCGATAAGAGGTCATTCTTATCTTGAATGTGATCAGAGTATGGTGTCTGTAAATCAAAAAGCAGAAACTGAGGTCCCAGAAGATTGGAGGGAAGTACTCCGTCATGCCCGACACGACCCCTCACCGTTTAAAGTTGTTGACTGTGGCCGAGAAATGGAGTTTTTGAATTGGACTGCATACTTTTCTAAAAAATACCCGAAGAAATGCCCTGTACTGACTCGTCCCATTCGAATTTTGCACATCAAAAATGAATCTCCATCTCTAATTTTTACTAAGGAAACATTTTGTGGGCCATACTCTAGCTTCAATTTGGGCCCAAATTCTACAGGGAAAAAACTGGCAGGAGGTAAAAACAGCAAAGGCAAAAAAAATGTGAAAGCAGTTGATAACATGGGTCAAACCTACCAGGAACCAGCGGAAAACAGGTGGTGTGGAAAAAATTCGATTCACTTCCTGAGAAATTGTACAGGGGAAAATTGTCAATAAATCCAGCTAAACTGAAGGATCTAACCCATTTGAAACAATTTTTGAAAAAGCCCGAGTCCAAGAAGTTTTATGAAGAACTACTGTTATCAACCAACTCGGCCACTCTACCAACCCAGTCAACTGAGCCTGATGAAACTTATTCCGAATACGAGGAAATCATCATTGAAGAACAGGCGGGAAATTGAAAACCCGGGGAAGAACAGTTTTTGTCAGTGGATTTTTTGCTAAATAATTTTTTTTAATACTTAATAACTTTTGATGTTGATAAAAATTCTTCAACTCACTAAAAACATGTTGAACAGCATATTACTTAATGTTTTGTAATTTCACAGAAACCGTTATGTCCTCCAGAAGTTTGTGAACATTAAAATTGATTTTCCCAAAATTTTGTTTTTTTGACAAACGTTTTTTCCCCTGTACCGTCCAATTGTTTTCTGATGGAATACCCTGTTTATGATTTGACCGCAAAGGTGCCAACTCAACATTAACTCATTGTAGGAACGGTGGTTACTAGTTGAAGAAACAACTAGCAACATTTCTTGCATCATTCCCCTCATCGCGTATTTGAGATAGTCCGTTTTTCGCTGTTTTTCGGGACATTGGACACTTTGTACCGTTTTAACTTGGGTAAAACTTAATCTGGAGGTATTTTGACTATTTTATCACATGCACCAGTGTAACAGCTCAAGTACTTCAAATTTTCAGATTTTTTGATGCTAACTATTGATTTTATTTTGTTTTTCGCATTCAACTTCATTTATCTCGAAAGCAGAAAATCAGCAGATAGCCCGTTCTTCCCCTGTAGTCTTCACATAGAAAAATAATAAACCATTGTGTAATAATTTGCAGCGTTTTTTTGATTGGGAGCTCATTGCACAGCTACAGGCACAAGCCACGCCCCCAGTTGTGCAGCCTGTAGTTCAGGCCGCCTTGCTCTACCTTCCCTCGGCTCTGTGCAATACGAGCGCATTCCTCAGGCCAGGTAGCCCGGAGAGGGGAAAAGGTGCCTAACCTCGCTCGCTCCTCAGTGTTTTGACATCATCGGTCGCGCTCGCGTTCGTTCCTCCTCAGTTCGCTATTTTATCGTCGAATCGCGTTATAAAAACGACGTCAACTTCACAAAAAGTCCGCGGAAAGACGTCATGTCGCGGAAATCAAAGTGCAAATAGTGAAAAATTTCCCTTAGGAACATGGGTGAGCGGATAGATCCGAACAGGGTTTGCGTTCCAGCGCCCGCAAAGCTCCAGGTCAGCCCTCAACAGGTGGGAATAAAGTTGCTTTTATCGTTATGTCATGTGATTTCGACAACTTGCAGGTCGTGGAATCTGAGTTGATTTTCCATTAAGAAACTCGTTTCTCGAGGTTTGCGACACACCAATTGGGTTGCAGTTATGTGACACGGCTTTTTGTTAAGCGAGCATAAGATGCCTTGATCAATCTGTGTTGTAAATCTGCTGATTGTAAGATGGCATGGTCTGAGGACCTTGGGATTTCTTCTTTTAATTTGATTATTTTTGATGTATTTGAAATGGGTAATTCTCAGAAAAAGCTCAATTTTTCAGGCTCAAACTTTGAGTAAGTGAACCGTCTCCAAAAAATTCAAAAAAATTCATGAAGTTTCCTGGGAACGATAAGAAGAATTTGTAATGCAAGACAGAGCTCAATTCACAGTTTTTAGTCTCAAATTTCTATTTTGAAAATTTATAGTGCGGCGGTAATGAGAACTTGATTTTTGGTTTATTATTTTCAATAATAAGCCTTTGGAATCGAGCAAGAAAAAAAATTTTAACCCCCCCCCCCCTCAAAATTTGATGTTTTACGTTTCAAGGTACGTAGAATACGAAAATTGAATAAAAAAATTTCCGTCCGTCCGCCGTACGCGGCACTTTTCTTAGCAACACTGGACCGATTTGGTTCAAATTTGGTATAATATACCAAGCCCATATTATGGGCTCCATTTGGGGTCTAGTTGTGCCGCGAAGCTTTTGGTTGATGTAGGTCACTTCTAAGGGGTGAAAATTAAGGGTTGAAATTTTCAAGAGTGCCCTAGCTCGAAAACTCTCGAAATAAAGGTATCGTTTTTTCACCAATTTTAAATAGTATTGAATTTTTAAAAATTTTTGAGACTACCCGGAGCTCTGTAGGACAAACCGTTCGGTCCCTACGAGTACTTGAAGGTTTTCCTTCGATAAAACAGAATCATGAGTGTGAATCGCAAAAGAGGTCTAATCTCCATTCAAATTTTATCGGACTAAAATGCGATCGCTGTTCATTTCTTCGATTTGTATACAGTTTTGACTTCTGCGTAACCAGTAATCAAATTTCCATATGAAGCTTTCTATTTTTCGAATCGAGTGTGAAGCGTTTAGTTCTTTCTAATAAACTTGATTGTGAAGGTGTGAAGCAGTATGGTGTGGTAGGTAGTACCTAGCTGGTAGGTAAAAAAAAGTTGGTAGGTAAAAAAAATGTTGGTGGGTAAAAAACGCTGCAAATCATTGCTCAAAGGCTTCTTCACTCTTCAGATCACTGATCAGCTGAGTGAGCTCCGAAGCCATTTTCAATCCTATTGAATGGAAGTGCTCTTCCAGGCGTCTCCAGCATTCGAGGAAATCTTCTTCACTCTTCAGATCACTGATCAGCTGAGTGAACTCCAAAGCCATTTTCAATCCTATTGAATGGAAGTGCTCTTCCAGGCGTCTCCAGAATTCGAGGAAATCTTCTTCACTCCTCAGATCACTGATCAGCTGAGTGAGCTCCAAAGCCATTTTCAATCCTATTGAATGGAAGTGCTCTTCCAGGCGTCTCCAGCATTCGAGGAGATCTTCTTCACTCCTCAGATCACTGATCAGCTGAGTGAGCTCCAAAGCCATTTTCAATCCTATTGAATGGAAGTGCTCTTCCAGGCGTCTCCAGCATTCGAGGAGATCTTCTTCACTCCTCAGATCACTGATCAGCTGAGTGAGCTCCGAAGTCATTTTCAATCCTATTGAATGCAGGAAGCTGAAATTTGAGAGGGAAGGTCAAGGGAGAATACAGATGGTGGTAGGTGCTATTGATGGAGAACCAGTGATCTATACAGAAGGGTGATCTATACAGAGAATAATAAACCTTTGAGCAATGATTTGCAGCGTTTTTTAAAAGCCGTTGGTATTGAGAATAACATATTAGTTTCACAATTCTGTTTGAAAAAGTTCATCAATTTTCCTGGGAACTTAAAGAAGAATTTGTAACGCAAGATAGAGCTGAATTCACAGTTTTTAGACTCAAATTTCAATTTTGAAAATTTTTAGTGCGGCGGTAATGAGAACTAATTTTTTAAGTGATGGTAATGAGAAGCGCAGTTGGTATTGAGAATAAGGTATTAGTTTCACAATTCTGTTTCTACCTTTCAAGCAATGAGCTTGTCCAGTTGGTTGGTTGAGATGATTATATTGAAAAATCTCCATTTTTCTCTTTTCTATAGATTGATAGGGATGGAATAAATAAACTAAAATCAATGAAAATCAGAATAGTATCAATATATTCCAAGTAGGTAAAGAACTGTAAAAAAAAGTAAAACACTCAGTCAAATGACATTCAAAAAACTCCTATCAGTCGACAACATAATGTATATCAATCTTCAACTTTTTATATTAATTAACTTGACAATTTTGTTAATATTCGTCACATAATTAACTTAATTACATCACAGATTTGTTTCATTAACTGGATAGTAAGTAGGCAAATATTTTTTAAGAAACTCTCGACCATACTCTCTTCTCGTCGATCACCCTCCCTTTTTGTTCACACAATTGTTCCACTGTGTAAAGAAAGGGCGAGTCATCTCTGAGGGTTACCTAAGGGAACGATAAGAATTTTTTTATTCTAAGGGCTTAGGGCAACATGGAGATAATAATATCAGAATTCGAAAACCTAAAATCGTTTTATTTTTAAAAATTGTTAATTGATACCTGACGTAGAAAATAATATTTATACCTCATCTTTGAAATACTCAACTAACAACATTTTCTCGTTACCACACGCCTATTATCATTACCACCGAACTTTATTAAGTTAGTGGTAATGAGATGGTATGATGTGTGGTAATGAGAATTCAAAATTTGAGAGCTTGCCATTATCGTTCTGTACATACTATATTCCTCATTCTACGCCGTTTGAGAAGGCAATTAGTGGGCTACAAAAAAATGCGATCTAAAAAAATTAGTCACCAACATTGAAAGAGAATCATTGAACTGTGGTAATGATAACAATAAACGTACGCACCTGACACGTGATCTTTAACAACCACCCCTGCTTACCAACTGACGAGGGAAATGGCGGAGGCGAGTTCCCTGGCGCTCTGCAGTATTGCCACTACGATTCTCGTCGAAAGTTCGCCAAAATGTCCTGTTGGTCGCTATGGGAGGGAAAATCTTGATTCTTGTGCGGTAATGAGACTTTTCACCATTACACTTTTTGAAATAAGTTATTGGCATCGCCAAATGGATTTAAAAATCACACCACTCTGTTTTTGATGAGATCTACATGAAGACTTTCGGTTTCATTCGTTTTTACACGCAAATAATATTTTCCAAGGCCTAGGAGAAGACTTTAGTAGGCAAAAATGAAATCATTACAGGTGGTGGTAATGAGAATTGAGCCTTTCAAGACAAAAGAAAAGGTATTAATTTCGGATAAAAGTAAATTTTTCAAGAGGTCCTAGTAGGCAGAGGAGGGAATAAACCCAATGAAAAAATTAGAAAAAAATTAGAAACTAGGACGCACATTCGGAGAAACCCTACCATAACACTATTATTGAGCTTTTTCTGAGAATCACCCAAATAGTATCAATTTCAAATCAAAGTTTCAATTTAATAGCATCTCTTAGAACTAGCGGATCGTGAAAATTTACCTCCACTGGGATGCATAGGTTACCAATGTACCATCAGTATGAATCCAATAGTTAGCATACATACGCCTCGGGCATCGAAATATTTGAAATACTTGAATATCTTGAAAATACTGAGATATCTGAAATACTTGAAAACCGGTAACAGATCGGCAATTTTGATTGAAATTTAACCCATTTCAAGCCGAGGGTAGAAATAACAGTAATGGGAGGAGGAGGATGAATTATTTTACAGAATTCCGCCCGAAATAAGGCATCATTTGCTCACCAATCGACAGCAAAAGTGCTCCAAATTTTATGAATTTAACATTTTATTGGATTTGAAAGATCTCAGTTTTCTAAATCGGTAGGTATGTTTTATCCATTTCATTGTTAAAAATCTTAAAAAAAAAAATCTAGGCAAAATTTAAAAAATCTATTTACGGACCAGATCGAATTTGAGCCACCATAATCACGCTTTCGGCCACAAGGCCTCTTTTTCAACAAAATTTCCCAAATCTTATTGAGCTCCCGAATGTCAAAGAAATTTTTTTTTTTTGAAAAGTAGCATGAACGAGAAAAATTCTTCTACAAAGATGTTCCACGAATTCAATATTCAAAAAAAATCATTATTATGACGATGCAAAAATGCATCAGTGGCCGGAAATGGGTTAAGAATCAAAAACTGGAGAACCATTGTTATTTTTCAGGGGAAGATATTGGGAAAATCACTTAGTACTTTACTCATTCAAGAAGGTTTATTTCTAAGCACGATGATTTAACCGAATATTGCAACGGACTGGGAATATTTAGCACGGAGCTACGTTTTTTGAGGTTTTAACTGAAATCCATTCGGAAACGATTACCCAAGTTTTTCCAAAAATCATAATGTAATGTAAGCTTTGGGCTTCACCGTTGAATTTAAGATTCTCGAGTAAGCCCGTTTTAAAACCGATCCAAATATAGGTTGAGAGGCTATATTGACATAAATAAAAGGTAATCTAAATTTAATGAATTTAATGATAATTACCTGGTAGACAGCTGTAGCGGCTCGGAGGTAGCTGAAGGCTCTCAATATCAAGGTAACACCTGAAGGGTTGATTACTGATTGTTTCGAAATATTAATGTTATGTCTGAAGGACGGAAGTTCGATTCCTGAAGGGAACTAAGAGTGCACGAAAAATGATACGAGTGCACGGCTAAATTGGCGCACGCACGAAAACAATGCGTCGCACGGAAATAATGTGATTTGCACTAAAATGGTGTGATCGCACGAAAATGGTGCGGTCACACGTAAACCTGTCTGTTACGGAATAAGGTGAATGAAATGAGAAATGCAA
Source organism: Apolygus lucorum (assembly GCA_009739505.2). Classification (NCBI taxonomy): domain Eukaryota; kingdom Metazoa; phylum Arthropoda; class Insecta; order Hemiptera; family Miridae; genus Apolygus; species Apolygus lucorum. Next base: position 25,206,002 of record CM019170.2, read on the forward strand.
AATTGTACAATCTAATAGGAACGTTTTAATGAAAATAAAAGAAATTTGACTCTACGTTAAGTTCGGTTGCAAGCAAGTACAATTAATACAAATAAAATGGTTTACAAGAAATATGTGCGTTTGATTATCTCCTTCTCTCTTTCGATTATTACAACTTTACGACTGACTTTAATCAATTTCAACAATATCTGACTCTTGTCTTGACTGACTGACTTTACTACTAAAATGTTCTTTACTTTACTATGACTGACTTTATATCTACACAATTCGAACACAACTATCATTGGCCAATGTATAGATATTTTTGTTTGTTACACTCACAGCGTCGGGGCCCGTAGGAAATCCGTCGGTAGTGCGTAGAAATGTTCTTGGGGGATGGGTGTTCAAACTGGATGTCACGAAGTCTTACCAGGTTGAACAGGGGGTTGGCTCAAATAATAAACTCGCGGGCGACAGGGCTCTCACCGGAATATTACTGAGGGGATCCAGTGACTGACTTGCACAGGGGGTTCGATAAACGTGTATCTAGCGGGGCAAGAGAGTGTGGATGTTCGCATCAAGGACTGGGGAGGTTATCGCCGCTCCACGCGGTCACCAGTTGATTTCTTTGTCGAGGTCCCCACCCTCCAACGGCGAGTACTGCGCAGGGCTCCGCGGCGGCCTGCGATTGGCGGATAGTGACGTCAAGGTGACATGAGCGCTTCTGGTGGTGGGCGCCTGAAGATGGTGGTGGCGCCCTGGAGCGGGGGCGGTACAATGCCCGCTCCGGTCTGCTGACTTTCGGTGGTGGAGGAAGGGGAGCGTCGATGGTGGTTGCTCACCCCTTTACTTTTGGAATTAATCCGTGAGCTGGGGCTCACATCCTCCGCCCCTTCGTGAGCCAGAGTCATCAAAGATGACACTGGGTACTGGCAGAGGGACGGAAGGATGTGCCTTCCTGAGAGCTAGCTCGTACCTGTATCGCCGGCAGCCCCGACATCCGATGGGGTCACGCTTCCCCGAGTGGTCCTGGGAGCACGAAGGTATTGGTCGGCCCTGGTGGTACGTTGCTCGGAGCCTGTGCCAGAACTCCTTACACGCTGGGCATCTGAAACTGTAGAGGCGTGGTGTTGGACGGGTACACACCGGACATGTCAGCTGGTTCTTCTTTGCTTTCCTCGTCAGTCGCACCGTCAGCTTGGGCCGTGAGTTGGTTGCTTCCCCTCCGGGTGTTTTCTCTGGCTCGTGGGTTGGTGTTGGGACCCAGGTGATCTCCGACTCCGACGGCGATGAGTAGATTTGGCAAGACCGTTGCCGTGGAGTCTTATCCGCGGGTAGCTTCGTGGGGGATTCCGTGGGCGAATCCGCCTCCCCATCAGGCTCCTGGGCCGGAGCAGGTGAGGGCGCTGGAGAGTCAGCCACCCCCGCGTCTTCCTCGGCAGTCAACGCCGCAGGTGGCTCTGCGGTCACGGGTGCGGGCTCCTCAGCATCTACGGTCCTCGCCGCAGGTGGCTCTGCGGATGACTGAGTGGTGGCTTTCCTCAGTTCCTCTTTGGCGGCGTCACGCTCGCGGATCAGGTTCTCGCGCTCCATCGCCCATTGGTGCTGACGATCAATCAGTGCGTCCCTTTCCTCCAGGATCCGCTGATACGAAGGTACCCACTTGGCGATTTCTACTACCGTCATCATGGCGGCGTGACAGTTTGTCCTCCTCGCCAAGTGAGTCCCAGCGCAGTCGGTGAACCTGATGTAATTTAGTAGACTCTCCAGTTGGAGGAACGGCATAGGGGCTGGATCGGGCGTTTCCACGAACCCGGGTGGGCGATCGTAAACTCGTTCCTGCTCCTCCCCGACTCTCTCCCTTAAAATTTGAATGATGGGGTCAGGTGTCGGCGGCCCTCCATCGGCGATCCACTCCTCTATTTGTTCTTGCGCCATATTCTACCTACAACAAATGAAAATCCTAATGTGTCATCCAGCTTAGGAAAAGTGATCAAATTTAATTAGGGGGAAATTTACGGCCTTGTTTTAAATGATGATTGTTGTGTTCAAATGTGCAATAGAATTCGTTAAGTTGTGTTGTAATAATTTGCAGGTAAGTAGTTCGATCTGAAGGATCCAATAAATTTTTTTCGATCTGAAGGATCTACAAGTGTAACTTTACATTAGTTATAGTCGGTCTGTGTTACGTCCTATTAGTATGTAAGTACGTTAATAATTCCTTCCCAGGTGGAGGCGGCGGTAATCCACCGGGGTGGCTCGTCTGCGCAGCACGTATCCGAGCTCGTCGTAGTCGACTTCCTTCCGACTTCTTTTGGGCGGGGGATCCTCCAATGTCTCTTCGTATTCTTCGGAAGACGACGGTGCATTGTTGGAACCCTCCTCGTTAGGGGTCGGATTCAGATCGACATGGTTTTCGAGTCGATGCGTTACGTCGTGCGTGCGCGTGCGTGCGATCGCCTCGTCCGTGGTTTCGTCGGGCGGTCTAGCATTGTGGCGGGTTGATGGCGAAGGTACTCCCGATTTCATCTTCCAGGATGGCTTCTGGTTTTCATCAGGTAAGTACTTCTTTCTTGTTCCAGGTCTATTTTCAGGTGGATGGACGGCGGGGTGAATGGTTTTCGTGCGAGGTTCGAACTCGAACGGGTTCGCGAACGCATCGTTCGGTACGCCCCTCACAAACGCAGACTCCCGATTTGAGTGCTTGGGTCCAAGTGGCGGGTCTCGCCGGGAGCACGTTCCGCAGCGTTTTATCTGTTCCCGCACGTCATTTGTCAGGTTAGGCCAAATTCCTAGCCTTTTTACCATATTGAGGGTGGTCTCTTTTTCGACGTGACCAGCTTCGACACTGCGATGACATCGATTTATCAACCATTTTCTCATGGATTCGGGGATGAGGGGAACCCATGATTTGGAGTCGGTCTGTTTGGTCTTTAGTTCCCACACGCCATTATTCCGACGTAGATTGTTTCTCTCTTGGTGGGGAACGGTCATCTGGATCCATGCGTCTCGCTTTTGTGCGGCCATGATCATTTCTCGGGGAAAATTCAGCGTCGCGGTACCATTTTCGTGATACTCCTGCTCAGCACTCTTTTCAGGAGGGTTCAATGGGTTTTTAGGCTCATGCTTCGGTTGGTAGTATATTCCGCGTTCATTTTCCCTTGGCATTTTTCCACCAACGATTCCGATAGTTCCGGCTTCTTTTGCGTCCGTTGCGGAACATTCTTCGTCTTTGTTCATGGTTAATTCTTCAAGACCGTTCGGTGGATTACGGTCGTAACTCATGGGCGTGTCGATACGTTTTCCGTATCCCTGGTCAGAACTGGTCTCATCCTGTCCGTATGTATCGGCGTGCGCAGGCGTATCAGTTTCCATGCGGTTTCCTCCCGAATTCTCATGCAATCGCAAGTCGGGGTGTCCATCTTCTTCTGGCAGGTCCTCCACGTTTTTGGCGGGCACAATTTCTTCTAGGGGCTCGGCGTACGAGACCCTTTTTCCGCTCGGTTCCAGATCCTGTGCGGGTGCACTATCCCGCACGTCTGTTTGACGACCCTTCTCGGAAAGGGCTGTTACAGCCGGAAAGGTACTGGGGAAGGGGGTGTCCGGTCCGCATTTTGGTTGGCGAATTGCAGACACCCTTGGTTCCCGCCCGTCCGGCCGCAACGCGCTCCCCGAAGGCCTTCGTCCTGGGTCGATTTCAACAGAGTACGGTGATGGTTCCTCGTCCGTGCACGCCTGAACGGTCATCTCGGATCCCAGGTTCAAAGTCAACGACACCTTACGCAGGATATCCAATCCAATCAGGTCCAAGGTTGCGCTTTTTCTTGCGAATACCAGGTAGGTGTGTTTGAACGTGGTGTAGCCGATTCTCGTCATCAGGGTTTGTTCTCCGGCGAACGGTAGTAGAAGTCCGTCCGCTCCCCAGGCCATCCTACGCGTTGGTCTCATTGGGACGCCCTTTACGGGGGTCGCTAACACCGAAAACGCGGCACCCGTATCTATTATCATTTCCCTTGACTCGGGACCCAAATCCGCAATAACGGTCAGGTTTCTCGTCACCGGGGCCTCCACGGCCGGTATGTGTGTATCACCCGACTGGATCTGATACCGCGCTATTCTCATGGGATGCGCCGGTTCTCGTTCGGGGTTGGATATTGGAAGGAGCTTCTTTTTTTTAAAGCAATTCTCTTCCAAATGCTCTCTGGCTCCACAGAAGTTACAGAAAATTGCCATTTGCGGGTTAAACGGGCAGTCGATCGGATAGTGTGCAAAATCCGCGCAGAACATGCACGGGAAACGTGGCGGGGGTTTCGTTTCGACGTTTCTGTCCTCCGATCGTTCCCGTCGTCGATCCTCGTCATTTCTTCTCTGGTATCTGGTATCGAGGGTTTCTTCGAGTTGTTCCGCTTTTTTCAGCGCTTCCTGGAGTGAACGTGGTCGGTTTGCGACAAGGAATGCGCTCACTTGTTTCTCTACTCCCCGGATGAATGCACTCAGTGTTTTGGTTTCGACCCATTCATTTTTTTCAGGTCGGCGGAGCGTCTTCCCTTCTTCCATTACTGCGCAGCGTGCAAGGTTACGCACTCTGTCGGCGAACTGGCGAAGCGTCTCGCTAGAGTTTCGTTTCACCGTCCACAAGAGCGCGGCTGCGTGCTGGGGGTTCTCCTTCTGAAACCACGTGATCATATCCGCTTTTGCCGCTTCGTACACGTTATCCGTATCTAACGAATCATCCCGGTCAATTAAGAATTGTTTTGCAGTACCTCGGGTTTTTGTACGGAGAAGGCGGTATTTGAGTCGTGAATTTAAATCCGCGGCTACCATTTCGAAATTAGCGAAAAACGAGGTCACACTCATCGCGCCCGTTGCATCCGGATCCCATGGTTCAATTTCGGAAGACACCGAACGCGGAATCTCGTCTCGGTTGTTGTCGGTTGAACTCGTGTTTAACCGTTGAAGGAGTAAGTTCATTTCCCTCATGGTTTGGGTCATCACCTCAACGGCTTCGGTATTTGCCGTTGAAGGTGTGTCGTCATCATCCCTATCGCCGTTTGTCAAAAAGTTGAGCGACATAATGTACGATAGGTTTTGTTGGTGTGGTCACAATTGGTAAAATACTTCCACTGGAAGGAAAGAAAATCTGTTTTGTCTGTCTGTTTCTGTCTAAATCACAAGGCGATTCAGCAAACGAAAGGCAAATAGGGAGTGCTGGTGTCACTTTTCCTAAGAATAACAAAAATGGATGCACATCCTACCTATTTTTCACCTGTTCCGTTTTCAGACAGTTCGACTTCCGATTTCGATTTGGTTCGAAATATTTATGTCGGATTGGTTTGCTTACTTTTCCTATTTTGTGAGTTCGTTGCAAGTGAAGCTTGCACTCCTAATCGCATTCGTTAATTACTGAAGGTAATTTTCGAATGTGATAATCCTAACGCGCTGCCACCATTTGTAAGCTTTGGGCTTCACCGTTGAATTTAAGATTCTCGAGTAAGCCCGTTTTAAAACCGATCCAAATATAGGTTGAGAGGCTATATTGACATAAATAAAAGGTAATCTAAATTTAATGAATTTAATGATAATTACCTGGTAGACCGCTGTAGCGGCTCGGAGGTAGCTGAAGGCTCTCAATATCAAGGTAACACCTGAAGGGTTGATTACTGATTGTTTCGAAATATTAATGTTATGTCTGAAGGACGGAAGTTCGATTCCTGAAGGGAACTAAGAGTGCACGAAAAATGATACGAGTGCACGGCTAAATTGGCGCACGCACGAAAACAATGCGTCGCACGGAAATAATGTGATTTGCACTAAAATGGTGTGATCGCACGAAAATGGTGCGGTCACACGTAAACCTGTCTGTTACGGAATAAGGTGAATGAAATGAGAAATGCAAAATTGTACAATCTAATAGGAACGTTTTAATGAAAATAAAAGAAATTTGACTCTACGTTAAGTTCGGTTGCAAGCAAGTACAATTAATACAAATAAAATGGTTTACAAGAAATATGTGCGTTTGATTATCTCCTTCTCTCTTTCGATTATTACAACTTTACGACTGACTTTAATCAATTTCAACAATATCTGACTCTTGTCTTGACTGACTGACTTTACTACTAAAATGTTCTTTACTTTACTATGACTGACTTTATATCTACACAATTCGAACACAACTATCATTGGCCAATGTATAGATATTTTTGTTTGTTACACTCACAGCGTCGGGGCCCGTAGGAAATCCGTCGGTAGTGCGTAGAAATGTTCTTGGGGGATGGGTGTTCAAACTGGATGTCACGAAGTCTTACCAGGTTGAACAGGGGGTTGGCTCAAATAATAAACTCGCGGGCGACAGGGCTCTCACCGGAATATTACTGAGGGGATCCAGTGACTGACTTGCACAGGGGGTTCGATAAACGTGTATCTAGCGGGGCAAGAGAGTGTGGATGTTCGCATCAAGGACTGGGGAGGTTATCGCCGCTCCACGCGGTCACCAGTTGATTTCTTTGTCGAGGTCCCCACCCTCCAACGGCGAGTACTGCGCAGGGCTCCGCGGCGGCCTGCGATTGGCGGATAGTGACGTCAAGGTGACATGAGCGCTTCTGGTGGTGGGCGCCTGAAGATGGTGGTGGCGCCCTGGAGCGGGGGCGGTACAATGCCCGCTCCGGTCTGCTGACTTTCGGTGGTGGAGGAAGGGGAGCGTCGATGGTGGTTGCTCACCCCTTTACTTTTGGAATTAATCCGTGAGCTGGGGCTCACAGTAATTAATCAACTCCAGTCTTGGTTTAATTTTAGTTGCGAATATATTTCTGGAAAAGTTGATGCAAAAGTTGTTATTGTTATAAATTTAACCAAATTTATAATTTCGCCCAAATTTATAATTTTATAACGGGCCCCCGCCCGTCTAAAAAAAGTTGATTCTGAAAGTTATTATCATTATAATGTTTATATAAATGTTAACTTATTTACAAATAACTATACTTCGTATACCTAACTCATATTATGAGTTCGTATGGGCTACTAACCAATTGAAAACATACACTGTTTTGCATACAGTATATTGGTGTGGTATACAGAGAATCGAAAAAGAATACACGTTTGGATTTACGTAGGATTTCTAGCGGGTGTTTTAGAAATATTTAACCTAGATTGTATTATTTTAACGTATCGTGCTATGTGCCACACTCACAAAGCAGACAACTCCGTCATATTCCTATTATTTCGATTTTTAACGTATAATTCACTGGAAACGTTGGGAGAGAAGGTAGAAACGATCAAAACATCATCCATTTGTTTACTCGAGAGGCGAGACAATCTCGAAGGCTTGTTTTAACCTCCAGAAAAATCGAGGAAGAACGTTGAAATCTCCAAAACGTTGGTTTACTCGAGAGACGATAGAACTTCGAAGGCTTGTTTTCACCTAAAAGTGACAAAAAAAAAAGTCTGCCAAGTGGGTGTGGCACATAGCTTCCTCGTATCCATAACCCGATTGTATAGATGATCAGATGCATAGTAGTTAATCTCAAAACACCAATCTCTAAGTACCTTTCACTACCCTCATAGGAGACCATCTACACGCTAATCTGGACAATCCTAGAAAATTTCATCAAATTCGGATGAAAAATTAAGTAAGTAGGTGTATGTGATTGGATCAAAAAATACATAGCCTCAGCCGGGTTTCGAACCCGCGACCTTAGGAGCTTAAATCAAGACTCTATCCTCTGAGCTACCGATGACCTGCAATTAATGGGATTTGAGATTCTCACAGGAGACCAACCCTCTATGAATGAATCCCTCTATGAAAAACAATTCTCTGTGATTTTCATAGGGGACCATCTAAATACTAATCTGTAACATCCCTGAAAATTTCATTGAAATCGGATTGGAAATGTGGAAGTTATGGCCGTTACAAGGAAATTCACGTTCGCGCATGCGCAGTCCCTTCTATCAGTCCGGGGACGATGATTTTCATAGGGGACCATCTTCAATCTAATCCACATATTCCCTGAAAATTTCATTGAAATCGGATGGTAAATGTAGAAGTTATGGACGTTACAAGGAATTCACGTTTGCGCATGCGCAGTCGCTTCTATCAGTCCGGGGATGATGATTTTCATAGGGGACCGTCTACACACCAACCCGCACAATCCCTGAAAATTTCATAGAAATCGGACAATAACTTCGAATAGTTATGCGCGTTACAAGGAAATCATGACAGACGGACAGACAGACAGACACGGAACCAAAATTGTTCAGAAAGGTCTAAAACGCAAAACGCGAGTGAAAATTTTGATTTTGGAGAACTTTTTTTTTCGTCCTTGAAAAGTGAAAACAAAGCTTCCGCTACCTTGGTAGACTCGGAAGCAAAAATCGAGAAAGAGCGTTGAAATCATCAGAATGTTTCGAAACCGATTTCAGTGAAAACATTTTTGAAAAAAGTCGATTCTGCAAATTTTTAGGCCATTGCAATAGCTTTATTTTCCTCAAAATTCCGCAAAATCGAGAAAGAACGTTGGAATCACCAAAATTGTTGGTTTACTCGAGAGACAAGACAACTTCGAAAGCTTGTTTTCACCTTCATTTGAGCAAAGAATTTGAGAAGTTGTCTTGTCTCTCGAGTAAACCAACAATTTTTGATGATTTCAAAGTTCTTTCTCGAGAAGAGTCATCGAAACTTGTGCATAGGTAATGCATCCTCCAAATTGATATTCCTTCTGGATGACATCGCATACAATCTCTACCCTGAACATTTTCTGAACTTTATAATTTTTGAAGTTATTGCTAAGGATCGAGTGCAATCCAATTAGAATGAATATTCATTTCTACCTACTGGTATGCTTAGGTACCTAACTAAGGGATGTTCCTCCTCGATGTTGAATGGGATACAATTTCACAACCTTTTTTTAGCTTTTCTCAAAATTTGAATGTTTTTTCTTCATTCTGATCCTATTGCGAAGGATCGGTTGTAATTCAATGAGAATATGTATTTATAAATTTATTCATATGTAGTCATTACCTACATTGTTATGTGCAGGTAATTAGGTATTCGTCCTGGATGTAACATTGTGTGAGGTCCGTATGTAAGGACCTTCAGAATTTCTTCTTATTTGAATATTTCATTATAAACTATTGCGAAGGAGTACAATTTAGTGCGAATACATTTTCATAACGTCAAACCTGTATCGAGCCGCATAGGTACCTAATGGATATTCCTTCCAAGTGTAAGATGGCAAACAGCCTCAAGACTCGTTGACAGTCTCTCGTAGGTGATGGTTCTCATCTTCCTAAAATGATAAGTTTCAAATCGTCGTTCAAGTGACCATACAATGTATCCAAAGTTTGGCAACTTTTCAAGATTACGATAAAACAGGGTTTTGTCCCAGACAGACGATGAAGTACCTGCCTACCTTGTTAAGTGCTGTCCAACCATCTTATATATTGCTTACGTAATATACATAGTGGCCTTTCTGAATACTACAACATAAAATTTACAAAATAATTTAGAATAATTAATAGGTATTGCTTGAAACCTCCATTATAATCAAATTATGATGTGTTCCCATCTGAACTAGTAGTATTTCGTTATATTCAAGAGGAATAGAAAGATATTTTTCCTATTAGGCGCAAAATTTTCAATCTGTAGCAATCTAATTTTTGCCAAACTGTTGAATATTTCACTCATTGATACAATTTCACTCCAACTTTACTTTTTTTCTCATTTTGATGAGGAAAATGAAATGGGCTCGTTTAATGAACTCCTACGTAGAGATTCATCCAGTTTGCTCGACCTATTATTTTCATTGTTTGTTTTTCAGATGCCAATTCAACCCAACATTCACCAGTCGCCGACGTTGGAGGGGCTTCCCAAGCAGTTCGTGGGCGCTCTTCGGACGCTTTTTGACATTCTGGATGAGAAGGCCGTGGGATATGTCAAATTCACCGGTGAGTACTGCTGTAATCGGTGAAAAATGGTTTAGTTTATAAATTTTGATTGGGTTTATTCTCAACTATCAATCCCGTGGCTTTGGTAGACAAAAGATCCAACCGCTGCCACCAAATGTGATCGGTGAAAAAATGCTTGGTGTTTTGAATTTTGATTAGATTTTAATGTTGCAGAACTTGGAATGAATTACAGAAGAATTCTGTTGAAAATGAAATAGGAAACTTATTATCCTAAAAATTTATTGGTAGAGCGTTAGGCAAGCGTACTGGAATGATTTTACTAAAAGTTTATTATGCAAAATTTACGTTTATATTAAAATATTATGTTCCTATTGACAAGGTGTACCTACTTTCTTAAATCAAACCTAGTTCAGTTAAGTTATTTGCTTTAAGCTGTGTGTTCCTAGGGATTTCTCTCAGGTAGAAGGGTGCAACGAACTGAGGGTTCGTGAGGTTATTTCTCCTACCTAATTGTTGAAATTCCTGAGAGGTTGCTGCCACCACCCTGGGTCGTATTTGGACACAGGGAATTACCAAACCTTTTTACCTGCAATATACCTGAATGAGTGAAAAGAGGGTTGAACTGCTGAAATAAGTAACGACAGGTTAACACGTAGGGTTTTTATTCAGAAAAATAGCAATATTAAACCGTGAAGCGGAATTGGTTTCAAACTGCTCTGAAGGAGCTGACTTTCGCAGAATATCAAGAATTATGCTTCAAATACTTCAACACTATTACGCGCGTTATTTAAGTAATTGTATGAACAAAATATATATATACGTTGTATCACGATATTTCTTATGTCTACTTGTGACTTAGACTTTGACTGAATTTACAATAACAATTTGACTTAAAATTAACTTTGACTTCCACTATTCTTCAACTCTACTTCTACTTTACAACTTGGTTACGGTTTCAACTTTTACTTTACAGGACGTTGTGTTAAGGGGGAGTTTTTGCCAGATTTTTGAGAAAGTAAGCGCTTACTGGGATTTTGAGGGAATGGGCTTACCCTTTAGCCGAGCTTGGATCGTTTGTAGATCTCCGTAGCAGGTAAGTTGTCCAGGGCCTCGTCCAAATAAGGCTTGTAGAAAGGGGGTGCCTGGAATCAGGGCAGTTCTGCCTCGGTTCGGAGTTCGATCTTGACACTGGGTTGATCTGGGCGGCGGTGAAACGGAGAAGGGGGCGGTGTTGTGGAGTTTTGGGCCTTGGCTAAACAAAACTGCACGAACACTGACTGGCGGGTAGACACTTTATACTATTCGTGAAATGTTTGCACTGGATCACCACGGTAAATTCTCAGTTCATAAAGGTCTCGTTACAAGGAGAGGGGATGAGTCGTAAGCTGGGTTCCAACACAATGGAGACGCGTGACTGTAGACTGAAGTCGGCGGGAGGGGGAAGGCCCTTATAACCCCTCGGCCATCTTGGAAATTGGCGATGGGAGGGTTCCGACGGTGGCGCGCTCGGTGTTGGTGATATGGTGGACATCGATGTTTGGCTATACGGTTGCTCGGGGTGATTTGCGTGGAAGTAGGTTGTTGACATGGAAGTAATTTTGCTGACAAGGAACTGAATGATGATTAATGAAGTTGAGAGGTGGGGCTGCTAAACTGGCTCATTACACTGCGTTCTTTCGACTTTGAGTATTTTAGCAAGCTAGTTTTTAGTGGTTCGTTTGTTGTAAATTCTCGAGCTCATCACTTCCACTTTTGGTCACCGCAACCTTGGGATGATGTTGTAAAGGAGCTTATTCCTTCACTTAGCTTAATTCGCTTCATTTTCTCCTCTTGTTGGTTGAAGTAGGATAATTAGGGAGTCCCAGTCACAGAAAATCTACTTCGTCATAACTTTGCCTCTAAAAAGCATGAAACATTGCTTAGATGAAATAACATTGAGGTTGGAGTTGGAGCCAAGTATCCTACCAACTGATAAAAGGCACTTTTTCGGTTTTTCGTATGTTATTTGATATTTTGATTTGTGCAATTATAACATCAAGAAATATGATTTGTCATAATAAGAAATTACGTACAGCTTAATAAAAATGCGATTTTTTGGGATTCTTTTCATGCACGTCCTCGATGTTGTAAATTTGTGACAAATAGGATGTAATGTTTCGAGGAGGAGATTGAAATAATGTAACAAATGATTGGATAATTAAGACGGTTTATTCGAGATGTATCATTAGAGGCTTCAGGCCGAGACATGAACTGAGCCAGGAGAGGAGGGAAGCTCCAGGCTAACCAACCCCATCAGGCTCACGCTGAATAACTGTCAGTCTGGGGACACTACACAGGACACAAAGCTTTCCTGCATGAAAAATTAAGACATTTCCGAGCTGGCGCATAGTAATCTTACCTCCCCTGAAAGATTGCTCCAAATACAAATTTTAAAGTGAATGAATAAATTAAATTTATTCATTCATCAAAGCCCTTCTGGCAAGGCGAGGTGTTGCCCTCGATAAAAAAAACCTTTCCAGAACCTTCAAAAAGCTGCTTAATAGTCAAGCCTGTAAAAGAAGAAGCAGCCAGGGAAATATTTGCTGGCACCTCTAGTCACCTCTTGCTGGCACCTATTCAAATCGTTGAATCAAAAAGATTCTTAGGAGGAATGGGGTATTTCGGTGGGTCGAAAATTCAGGTTTTTGACCTCAAATTTGGATTCAGCACCCTTGAAAACCTATATACTACAACTTTAAGCCCAATGATACTATAACATGTGGTAGAAAAATTAATTAAAGAGATCACACGTTTGAAAAAGGCGGGCCGCTATAAATGTACACACACTAGGCAAGGACAACGCTGGGCGCGTGTGTGAGTAGTATTTTGTAGTATCCAAGAGGTCCTCCAAGGGTTTCTGTGCATGGATACTTTTTTCAAAGACAGTTGGCTAGCTACGTCACGATTGGCTAGCTACGTCACATCATTCAAATCTTCAACTTTCCTTAGCTTCTCTGATTTTTTAAAAACATTTTCTCGACGAACAGACCCAATTACCGTTATTCTTGAGCCATACTTTTTTGAAAAAAAAAATGAAATAAAATGACTGAAATACCCCATTGTGGGCTCCCAAGAAGCGAAAAAAGATTTTGTCAAAGCAAAAGTACAAAAATGGGTCGACCATGTATCATGCTTTGCAGAATGCGCAGTGGGCAGCCCTCAAGCGGTGTATGCAACGTATACAAAGTCATTACAGAGAGAATGGGCCTACCTACAAATGGTTGTCCATGGCTGCTAAACCGAGTTCCTCCCATTAAAAATTGCCAACCGTCAGAAGCTGATCCCTGCAATAACTGGCCACAATGTCACCGACGACGAACAAGACTTGTTCTCCCTTCCTGTGAAACTCGGAGGGCTTGCAATCGAAGACCCAGTGGCATCAGCACAACATGCATACGAGACGTCAAAAGCAGCATCACTGATACTGACCTCGAGCATAGCCACGGGTACTCCTTTCGACTCCACTCAACAAGAAGTACATCTCTCAGAAGAGCTCAAGACAAGAAAAATGGAGAAAAAATAAAGAGAGCTAGCGAGAAGAGATTCCATCATCGGTGCACTCCCAATGTTCGCAAAGCGAAAGCTGAACAGAATAGTCGAAAGCAACGCTCCCTCTAAAATCTGACGGGTTTGATCTCTCCGTTCAGCAGTTCAGAGACGCACTCCATCACAGATATGGTTGGGAAATCGAAGGGATCCCCATGAATTGCGATGGATATGGGAGTGCGATGAGTGTGCCCCATGCGCTTAACTGCAAAAAACTGGCTTGGCGGGGAGTGATGTTAGAGCCAGTCCTGCAAGAAGAAACAGGAGGGATGCCTGAACTTGTGGCAGACTTCAAAGCTCACGGGGTCTGGGACAGGGAGAGGGTTGCGTTTTTTGACAACCGCATGATAAATGCTGACGCTGTTGCGAATGCTATTCGCAATAATTGAATACGACATTTTTATGAATACAAGTAATTACTAACACTTTCATCATAGTTTTTCCTGTAATAAATAACATGGTTCACATGTTGGAATTACCATCATCTCCCTAACGGGCCTCAGCCCTTAACGGCCACCTCCATGTCCCCAATTTGCCGCCTCAGCCATCCATAAATTATAGGTTGGAGATGATGGTCTAACAGAACTGTTATTTACTCAATTTGCTGGAGGAATATCCACAGCTTATGAAATCTGAATGACTGATAAATAGCTGGAGGAATATCGAGAGCTTATGAAATCTGAAAGTACTACTGTTTAATATTGAGTTGGGATGATTTTATAGCATTTACATAATATTGCTTACATAATATCACTTACATGAGGTAGATGATGGTAGGTTCGATGCCCGACTTCCTTACTTCACGCACTTTCAGACTGTACTGACTCACTGAACTGTGCTGACATACTCAAGCCCATACTGCCAGTGCTCATACTGTTGCCTGCTTCGGCCGCTAGGGGCGCGCTCTTTATTATGTCTATACGTTTGCGACAGACATAATAAAGCCCCTCTTACCTGTCTCAAGACTGGAGCTCAATCGCCGACACTGCTGCCAGAGAGAAGCATCGGAAGTACGATGGAGCGGCAGAAGACCATCGAGGCTCATTCTCCCCTCTAGTTAGCTCTTGTGAGGGAGTGCTTCACAGGGAATTTGACCAATTCCTTCACAGGTTGGCGTCAACCCTATCTGAAAAGTGGGCCAAGCCCAGATCACAAGTGATAGGATGGGTCCGAACGAGAGTCCAATTTGCTCTTATGAGGCCAGCTATAGATCGATTCGTTGGGTTCTGGAGAGTTCATCGAGGTTTTCATTTTTTAAAGTCGTTTAAATTTGAATTTAAAAAGTCTAAAAAGTGGAGCATAGTTACCTTTTTACGGTATACTTTAAACTTTTTTTTTTCAAAATTTCTTTTTATTGCCATGAACGGAAATCGAACTGTAAGCTTTAGTTGGTTTCGAAAGTATGATGATTAATAGACTTGAATGAGTCTAAATGCAAATGCTCTGAGGGAGCCAATGGTAGCGCAATTCAAAACCGTGAAACTCACAAAATGATACTAAGAGAATTACTGATACCCCTAGTGCCTTAGACACCTTGGATCATGGGAACAAGAAATGTAGACGACACAGGTTACAAGTTGCTGTTCAAAAATTGTATTAAAGAAAATAAATGAAATGGTCTACAAAATAATATGCGTATTACTCGTACCTGAATTATAGTACTTCAAAATAGAGATATATGCTAGGAAATAAAACGTATCACGTTGGTAAATAGGAAATGGTACGCAACGCGTACTGACTGAAATAATATCACACAATTCAAGACTATGTGTGGGCTGTAAAATATATGCAATAGGTAAGTTGTACCAAAATGAATACCGAAATAAGTAATACAAGTTTTACGAGAAAAGACAGGCGTACCAAAATGTGTACCCTTCGAAATGACTATCAAACAAGATATATGACGAAAGAAAAGCGTATCATTACGTGTATCAAAAATACTATATGAATTATTACAGTGTACCAAAGGTACCAAAATACGTATTATTACAAATGCTGATGGCGTACTGTTATTCATACCGAAAATGTTGCACAATTACTGAATTTACAATAGGTTGCATGTGTACCTATAGATCTACTAACCAAAGTTGCGTTTGTACCGATTAATAATCTTATTCAAGAACAATATATAGAATCTGGAATGTAGCGAGTTAACTGGCACGTAGCAAAACAATTGGAAGTAATATGAGCTGGGGATTACTGAACTACAGAGATTCTGGAGTCGTCTCAAGGGTGTGGCACAGGGTGTACCAATCGTGAAGGCGCTGGATCCAGTAGTACCGATGTCCAAGGAGGGTTTCAACAAGCCCGAAGGTAGTTGCCGGAAAGATATGACGAAAAAGGTTAGGCGTACCGTTAGTGACTTTAGGTACGTGAGAGATTTGAAAACTGCTACAAACGCTACACCAGTCTTTGGCAAAAAGACGACGGCCCTGGTGTGCACAACTGCTCCGGTCAAACGTAGAAAGCTGACTGTTGAAGGGGTGGCCCGATGGAGGGTGACTGACCATCGCTGGGGTGGGGAGCCGACGATGCCTGACGCTCTCCGATCACTGCTTTTCCTCGGGTTGCCCTGGAGGGGAGGCCTGACTGGCCCAACTCAGCTGGCTCCCTCGCCGGGACGCCGCCCGCTCCACTGAACCCCGCCCACGACTTACAGAACCAACATCCTTCCATTCACTGTACTTTACTTCTATTCTACTATTCTTCTCGTCATTTCTACTTTTAGCCCCAATGAGCTTCACGTTTGGTATGAAGTCTCATTGTCCAGGTTTCTTTTCTATGTATAACGATGCCCTTTAAATCAATTTAAAGATCTTCTATTTACTCATTTGAATGGAACCTACAGTTATTTTCGATTATTCATTTTGATTCATTCAACGTAATATTTACTTTATTTATAAAATGTTTTAAAATCATGTAAATGTCTCATTTATTGAACTTTACAATCATTTTACGTTGTTTCATTGCAGAAATTGAGAACCGATGGCAGGACGACGGGACCAAAGGGCTCCCCAAGGGTGTCATCGAGAGTTTGCGCAAAGTAACGCCGCCAAACGGTCTTTTGTCTTTCGAACGTTTCTGCGCAGGACTTAAAATCTGCCTCCTCAGAAACCAGGTAGGTGTCTTGTTTTCGTTTTATCAACGTACAATTTTTAAAATTAATTCATTTTTCTGGTTAATAAATTTGTTGATTAATGAAATTTCAATTCTGATTGAAGGTAGAGAGTAAGAAGAGAGTCGGAAGGAGTGGAGACCCTGTGGAACCAAGCAATCGTCCGCCCTCGGCTCCTCTCCTGGACGTGGAGCCGAAGGGGTCGTTAGGATGGGGCAATGGAGGGGTTGGAGGCGGCACTGGAGCTGTGCCGCAGAGCATGCCGCGTCACTCCTCCAACATGCCGACTCAGAGGACACTGAGTATGCCGCAGCTTCCAGCAGAGCCAGCGCTGGGCATCCCAGTCAACCCCCCGCTCTACGGACCTCCAAAACCACCACGGTCAGTTCACTGTAGAATTGGCTAAGTGGTAATACCTCATCAGTCAGGTGTTACAACATTACACAGCTCTGCATTTTGGATGTTTTTGATCGCTGTTCTGCAACTAATAGGTGATTCCGAAAGGTTTTTTAACGCTGAATACGAATTTCATTTCAGTTTTTACCTATCACGTCTAGATTTTCCACAAAAGGTGAATAAAAATGGCTCACTTTTGTTCCTTAAACCCTGCAGACCTTGGCCTTCAGACTGAGAATATATTGAAAAAAGTCTTTTCTGCTATTAACTTCACTTGATGTTGACAATTTATCTTTATTTACGTCATAATATAATATATGAGACAAATCATAACGTAAAGAATTTCGGATTCTTAAGTCGTTGAAAATTTCCTTATCGTAGACTTCCGTGCAATAGAACTCCCTTTAAACTTGCTTTTGAGGAATCGATGAAGAGTCTCCATTCTGTGGCTTTGTACTCGATTCCAAAAAATCCCATCACCCCAGCAACGTTGCTACAAAAAACCATTCCTTCTCTCTCTTCGAAGAAAGGTAAAAGCTCTTTTTCTCTCTGACGGTACCAAGCAAATGTGGTTCCAGGGGCTAACAAATTTTTGGATTTTAGACGTGAACCGAGTACTTCGGCTGCATCTTTTGGAAGATTCAGGTCTCTTACCAAGTCATTCAACTCGCCTTGAGAAAATCGCTTGGGGGAGCTAGATTCGGTGGGCTCGTAGGAAGGATCTTCAATTTCCACATCTTCATTCTCAAAATGTGGGATTTCATCTTCTGTAATCACATCTTCCAAATTCGCTGGAGGATCTGGTACGGGTCTCATAGCTGACGGCAAATTGGGATAAATCAGCGATTTCTCGTTCTTTGATGAAATTCCCACCACATTCGTCATACAGAAGTAGCAGTCATTCACATGGTTTTGAGGTTCTCTTCACATCATCGGAATTACAAAAGGCATTGACTTTCTCTTACCTTTAATCCAAGATCTTATTTGTTCAACACAAGTGCGACACACAAGCCCATGGTTTGTCCTGATCGCCCAGCTTTATTCCGAAATAGCTCTGGTATGCTTTCATCACGAAAGAAGTTACCACCTGTTTTTGTTTTTCAGTCATGTAAGAACCACATATGAAGCAAAAAACATTAGGATTGTTCACGCACTTACGCCTTTGGTTCACGCTCATTCTTAAAAGCTAGAAACATCGAAAATACTCGTGTCCACTCAACAAGAACTTGTCTACACGGGAGGTTTCAAAGGTCATTTAGGGTTAAGGATCATTGTAAATAACAGAGGGTTAGCCTGTGAATCACAGGAGTGCGGTCTCAGCTCAGGATTGCCACCTGTTGTACTCTAGAAAAATAAATCCCATAAGAGATAAATAAACCTCAACATGTGAATATTGTGAAATATCTAGACGTGATAGCGAAAAAACTCCAACGGATTCTAATTCAGCGCTAAAAATCCATTTAGAATCACCTATTAGTTTTGAAACAACGAAAATAATGCAGATTGTGTTATCAGAGTAAATCTAGTTTACTTGTCGAAGTGAAGAGACTGACTTGCAATAGATATCTACTTCAGAATTGAGTTGAGATCAATAGAGTTGAGTCAGAATTGAGTTGAGATCAATACATGTCTACTTAAGAATTGAGTTGAAGTCGTCATTAGATGCTCCACTTACCATTCGTTGCTTATGAGCAGGTTGCTCCATTCAAGGACGACCCTTGGGCTGCCGCAAGCTGTGGACAAGTCTGAGATCCGCTCTGCACTCCAGAACTGGCAGCTTGGAATGATGATGGAAGAAGAGAAGAGATCTCCCAACTACGCAGCACAACCACAACGCCCTCGAAGCATAGGTAGGTACCTAATCTACATAGTATTTTTCAGTCAAATGAAACTTCGTACTTACCAAATGAAACCAGTGGCGGCTCCTGCCCTGAACTCAGGGGGTGCACGGAGATCAGGAGAAGCTATGGAGAAGGGAGAGAATAGGTGCTTTTCTCTGCCAAATAGAAATTATGTAACGATATGTAAATGGGATAAATCAGGTAACTTTTCCATCTTAAAATTGCAAACGGTACTAAATACGTAGGTGCAATAGACACGAAAAATAATGTTCTCTAGTGGTTAACAGAAATTCTGAAATACTTAATCATCAAAGGCCTAAACCCAAGAAATTCATCCATCTTATTGCAAAGCTGAAATGTGTATTTGCCTGTGATGATTCAAAACATCGTCCAACTCGGAAGAAAAATTAACGATGATTCGAGACAGAATGTACTACCTATTTTTGTTAACCGTTTTGGTTTTTTGCATCAGATTAACATGATATGCACTCTCGAGTTGTTGCATTATATTTTGACGACCCAATATAAGCAAATCTACTAGAGCGTTTTTATGGGAGACAGCCAATGCGTTTTTTTTTTGGCTAACTGGAAGATCACTTATATACTTTAACCCAAGCCTCATTTCGGTTGGTAGAACAAAGTAGGCAAGCGAAGCAAAATAATTTGTTAGTCACTTCACACCTGCAAAGCCAATCTACCTTCTTGTAATAATATTATAAGAAGTCGAATATTATTTGACATTAAACTTACGGTACGAATCTGCACAATTTTTAAATTTTAACGTCTGCTGGAGTCCAGGTAAAGACGGCAAGTTTCTGGAATGTTGACCTTTTCCACCACCGACAAACACAAATAGTTTACGTGAATGTAATGCACCGAATTATTCATAGTACCTACAACACTCCTAAATAATCACAATACTTTGAACAAAACGGTGGACCGAAAACGAAAAACGTGAAATGCCCTTATCAGTTCTGTTTGTTTACAATAAGGAAACCGAGAAACCAGTGAGGCAGGAAGACAAAATAATAAAATTTGAGTTCCACTCACTCACACACCCCAAGAGCACGTCCTCCGGACTGCTCCTCAAGGTCACATTTCGTGCTCTCTGGTTGGTCAATCTCACGAGCACACCTCCATCTAATCACGTGACCCTAGTCAAGAATGGCGCATAAAACTGGATTTGCGCGAACCGCCGCTGATTGGTCAGAAAAGAGGGAGCTCCCCGCCACTGTTTTCGCGCATAGATTCAACTTCCACAGTACCTACGATCGAGTCTTCTGTCAATAGCCAACTTACTCTTCAAACCCAGAGAAACTAACTTTGATTTTTTTTTCTTTTTTAATTGGCTGGGGGTGCACATGCGCCTATGCTCCTATCAGCAGCCGCCCTTGAATAAAACCGAATGAAACTTTTTTTTCAAACAAATGAAATCTAATTTCCACTTCAACATCTATGGCAACACGATAGCAGATACACTTGCAAAACAGGCTATTTTACTCCCTCGTAGGGAACTCTGTTCCCTGCTTCTGATTTAAACAGGTGGTTTAAGGTTCAACAGATGAACGGTTGGGATAATTTCCACTCAAATTACCTCGCTGGTTTTAAATATAAGAACATGTTTCCCCAACCCAGCTCGAGCCCGTTGTTTGCACGAATGCCTTCTCACCCGAAAACCTTCTTCAGGATCATGTCCAGACTTAGGAGTGGCCATTGCGCCACTAAGACCTACCTCTTGTGTATCGGGAGAGTGGAAAGTGGATCGTGCAACGTCTGCTTGGAAGATGAGGATGCCGAGCACATGATCCTTGTGTGCCCTGTACACAGTAATAAACGTCGGCTTCTTTTTGAGAAGATA
This sequence comes from Apolygus lucorum, assembly GCA_009739505.2. Taxonomy (NCBI): domain Eukaryota; kingdom Metazoa; phylum Arthropoda; class Insecta; order Hemiptera; family Miridae; genus Apolygus; species Apolygus lucorum. The sequence continues at coordinate 25,226,676 of CM019170.2, forward strand.
GAGGAATTTATACCCCGCCCATTCAACCTGGAACTTATGCTTGTGACCAGAGATGGGCGAATTCTTATTCATAAATATGATTATGAATACAAATCATATCTGCGATTTTATGATTAAGAATACGAATACAAGTATGAATATGAATACGAATACAATCGTATTCACACTTTGAATACGATTTTCTCCCGTATTCGTGTTTTGAAAACGATTTTATGAGTTTTTTCTATCATTTCCCTAAAAATCGAATTTTTTTAAACGATTTTCCTTGAAAATCATACTTTTTTAAAATGATTTTCTCCCGAACTCTGGACATATTTATGACCTGACATTGTCAAAATAATCAATCAAAATTCGAAACGCTCACAAATTCCTATAGGAATTTTCACGCAGAATCGAATGAGACCAACCCCAGGTTGCTACGACCAACCGTATAGAAAGTACGACAAAAATCCGGTAAAAATCATAATTTTTGATGATTTATAGTGCAAATTGTTAAAAAACACGATCCAATGTAACTATGTGGAACATTGTTTTACATGCGGCTGAATAGGTTAACTCCTGAAGCCAATAAATAAAAATAAAAAAAAATTAAAATCTAATTTCAATCAAATTAACCTTTTTTGAACTATCCACAAAAAATAACTTTATTTAAGATTGTTGCAAAACAAGTTACCTTATACAGAGCTACTGCAAATTAATATGGGGACTGATTCAGGTGTTACCAGAAATAGTTTGTATACCGTACAGTTTTGTCTGGGAGGTGGAATTCTACGTTTTTCTGTTTTATCTCGAAAGCCGTCTCTCTGCAGCACTATGGTTTTAGTGAGAGAGCAATGGCTTTTTGTAAGAGCTTTCTGCGGGATGGGTACAGACGGTCAGTTTCAATGGTGAGGATTCTCTTCCCACTTCAATTCCGTGTGGAGTTATGCAAGGCAGCGTGACTGGACCAACATATTTCCTGTTATTCATAAATGACCTACCTTTCCAGTTCGAACGGGGCATTTATCTCTTTGCCGATGATATGACAACCCTGGCATCTGGTAGATCTGAACAGGAGCTAGACCAGGTCCTGCATTCGTCTGATGTGCAGATTCAGGAATGGTGTGGAGCAAATTGTTTACGTCTCAATTTGGAATAGACACAGAACCTGGAAATCAGCCTGAACGGGAAGCTCGAAGGTACAGTGGAGTACCTGGGATTGAAAATTGACAACAGGCTCTCATGGGCCTGTCATATAGAGAAACTAGCGACAAAACTGGCATCCTGCAATTATATGCTGCGACGGCTAAAGCAGTCTGTTTCCTTTACTGTGCTAAAATATGTTTTTTACGCTTATTTTATGGCTCGAGCGTCCTACTGCGTTATTGTTTGGGGAAATTCGCCTCATAGCTCCACCATTTTCAGGTTGCAGAAGGCGGCAGTAAGGATCGTCTTCAATCCCGGTCTATTGGTGTATGGTAACTTATGTTATGTCCGGCGGAATATGGGCGGCTTGCAAAATTCTTCACACTCTCATACTCATGCTACGCGCCAGTGCGATGACTTGAGACCGCCGACGGTTCATCTGGCGTAATCACTGAGGAACAATCCTACCGAGCACGGCTCCCGTTTTTTCAACACCTTCAGACCGGGGCTCAAAACCCAGATTGTCCCTAGGACCTAGGAAAATTTTGGAACTTCACAGCAAAACAGTCGCACTGATGAGAAGCCGGCATTTTGCGTGATAACATGCACTGATATCCGAAACCGAAAGGTTGGGACGGTAAGGTGGATTCATTCCGAAGCGATTGAGACCAAAAAGAGCCCTGTTGGGGGAAAAATGAACTATCCAGAGCGTTTCGAAAAATGTTCATGGATCCACCGTGGAAGCAGCTGTACCAGGCGAAGGTTTCGTGTGGATCCAGGGTGGAAGCAGCCGGTCTGAACGTGTTAATGCGCTGCCAGACTCGATTCGGAGACTACCTGAGAAGCAGTTCGAAAGAAGAATTAAAAAGACACTTGTTGAGGCGGAATTATATAAAATCGAAGAGTTTTTTAATCTGATCTGGTGATTGTTGGCGTTTAGATTTGTTACTTTTTTTTCCCCCCTTTGAAGTATCCTGTGGAGTAAGGCAAGGAGATCCGATCTCAGCGGTAATTTTTAACATCACCTTGGAGTACGTCATTCGTAAGCTTGATGTGAATATATCAGGATGTATATACCATCGCTCCATCCAGTTACTAGCGTTTGCGGATGACATTGTCTTGACTGCACGTTCAATTCGGGTACTGGAGGAGGCGTTTTCGCAATTACGATGTGCAGCTGAGAAGGTTGGGCTGAAAGTGAACCACGACAAAACCCTTTACATGAAAACCTCCCGAGAAGACAATAATTACCCAACCACTGTCACACTTGATGGTTGTGAATTTGCAGCTACCAAAGAATTCAAGTACCTAGGCACGATTCTGACAAACGATAATGACTGCAGTAAAGAGATACGTGCAAGGTTGGCCACTGGAAACAGGACATACTTTGCCTTGCAGGACCTCCTCAAATCACGAATCTTATCCCGAAATCTTAAAATACAAGTATATTAGTCTATCATACGTCCAATAGTTACATACGGAGCGGAATGCTGGGTATTGACGAATCGGGACATAGCATTGCTGCAGGTATGGGAAAGAAAGATTTTGAGGAGGATTTTCGGCCCAGTGTGCGACAGAGGAGTGTGGCGTATTAGAAAAAACGAAGAGCTACATCAACTTTATTGTAAACCGGGTATAGTAGGAGTCATTAAAAGTGCTCGACTGCAATGGATGGGACACGTTTTCCGTAGCAATCTTAATGGCCCCCTGAGGAGGATATTGGACGGAAATCCCGGGGGACGCAGGTTGCGAGGAAGACCAAAAAAGACGTGGATGCAGGACGTGGAGGGTGACTTGAGCCAGTTAAATGTTCGGTTGTGGCGGAGGAAGACAGCAGAAAGGTCAGTCTGGAGGGGGATATGTGAACAGGCCAAGGCTCTTAATGGGCTGTAGAGTCAATAAGAAGAAGAAGACTTATTATTTTTTTAACGTTATTTATTATTGTCTGACGATTTTTTTACCACTTGGTGGATTACGGCAATAAAAAACATTTTGAATTTTGAATTTTGCCGTGACTTCTATTCATACCATGGAATTCATGGGTGATCGACTTGAACCCAAGAACAAAAATCCATCCGAATTCGGAGTAATTTTGGACTATTAGGAGCTGGAAATCCTCGGTTCAAAGGGATTCTCCTCCTCACAAGGTCAAACCCAACACTACTGTTTGCAGATTGAAAGAATGCGGATGGCTTGATGTGGTATCCATGATTATTACAGTCCCAAAAATATCGTTTCTCTTCTACCTGCCACTCAAACCAGGAAAAATAAGACCGAGGGTTGTTGACTACCGACCGATGAAAAGTGAAAGGGTTTATTTACTACAGGCTGCTCGAAGTCTGCCAGGGCTTTCATGTTTGACGTAAAATATAGGGTTTTTACTATTGAGATGAACCAAACTTCAAAATCGACTGTACAACTAATTTGAGTATGAAAATGTCTCTTAGCACTTTTGTTAACCATTTATTTTTCGAAGTTTTTTTTTTTACCCTTTCACTAAAATTACCATAACTACCTTAATTTACTGTAAAAAATGTAAAAATAAAGACATTATGGGAACGGGCATCAAATTCAATAAATTATCTACTATTATTATCAATTATCTACCTCATCTACCGAAATATCTACTTCATTGTGACTCAAGTTGCTATCTATGCCCAGATTACCAAGGGGTGAGATACGGAGGCTCGGCCCTTTCCCCAGCCCGACTCACCAGGCTACTTAAGATTTTGGAACAGATAGTCGTCGTCTATGTTAGCAAGTGTAGGCTGGTGTGCTCACACGTTGTGGACAGAGGGAGGGGGTAAGCCTACCGCTGTCACCAAGGTATGAGTGTATCGTTCAACGAGTGATGACTGTGTCGTCAATCGTTGAACGACTTTGGACACGAGTTCTGGGGGGGAGAAAAAAGGCAAATACCAAAACACTTATTGACTAGATTTAAATTAAAGGGTAGCGTGATTATAATTACCTGTGGCGTGGCGAGATGATTTTGAAGCTCTGTTGCGATGTTGTGTCGAAATTGATTTTGCCTGAAGGGCGCATGAAATCGCAACAGATCACAAATGTGTCTGGCCTGAGGGGCTTACTAGTGGATCTTAAAGGGATCTGTGCAAAATGAACCTGAGGTGTGGCGATGCACGTTCCTCGTACTAGATTATCTGAACCAGGAAGAGTCAAGAATAACTGCAAGGTTACAACTATCAGCTTTGGTTTTATTAATAGGAACGTTCGTTAATGTGCAATGCACAAAAGAAAATAAAGCCTGAAGGGCGAATCAAAATATACATAAATGTGTCACAAAATAAGTAAATGGTTTGTACAAAATGGATCCGTGTGCTTATTACAATTCCGTTATTCCAATCTCAATTATCAATGTTCAAGTTCCAAGTCAAAATCATAAGAGGCAGTTCGGTTTACAGTTAAGGTTGATATAGTTTCGTGTTCAATTCGTTACTTAGTACTTTACTCTATCACTTTCACTACTTTGGCCAAAGATTTAGTATGTTAGGTTTGTGCACTCACTCTGACAGGGCCTGAAGGAATTCTGCGCAGATTCGTGGCGAGGAAGGTAAGGGGTCGTTCTTCACTGGAGCTGCAGGGACTTCGCGGTGAAAAAACAACAAGGTAAGTCGACTTTGTGGTTGGTTTGTGTGCACAAGATTAGACTGGGGGGGAAGAGCGGAGTCGGTAGTGGGCCAGGCTCGCGGCTACCTATCCGTCTGAAGGTTGTAACTGGACTGAAGCCAAGCCGTTGAAGCTTCTGGAAATTCCGGTGTGACTCCCCGCCCCTCCACTTAGATGTTGGTCGTGGAGGGCTCTGATTGGCTGGACGGGAAAGACAGCTGTCCTTCCTCGTCGGGGGGGTTGGACGCTCTGGTAGAGGTGGGGTCCCGCTTGTCTGGGAGCCTCAGGAGGGAAGCTAACTCTCTAGCCTAGCTCCGCCACTGAAGTAGATGGAGTTTCAGTGAGTGGGAGCTCACACAAGTATACCCTTCGGGAAATTGGTCAGCCGCATTCTTTCAATCTGCTAACAGTACATTGAACTAATCGAGCAACTAACTAAGTTTTCATATAACGCTCTTCGCAGAGGTTTGTCACTGATTTACTCCCTATGGTCAACAACCTGAGGAGATGTACTATGACGAAAGCATTAGCAAAATGTTAAACAATAATTTCTAGTGAAACAACCCAAATTATATTTGACTCTGGAATGTTCCAGGCGATGGGAAGCCTTCTGCCATAGAAGCATCGAACCCCGGGGTGGGTCATAAGAAGACCAACGGCAGGCGGAGGGAGCCCAGACGCCACACGCTCCAGAATGGCATCGATTACAACATGGTGAGAGCCATCTCCTTTTATCTCATTGCTGCTGAAAGGTTGAACGGCGTTTAAATTTGTCTTTCTCGTCTTTCAGTTGAAGAGGATGAAGCAGATCGAACTTGAAAAGGACGTTCTGATGCAAGGGCTTGAAGCTGTTGACAGAGCCAGAGACTGGTATCTCAAGCAAATCGCTGCCGTTCAAGAGAAAATGAAATATTTGGGCCGAATGGGACATACGGTGAGTTGAATATTTTGATTTTTTGTTGTATGTGAAAAATACACTTTAACTGGTTGTGTCTACAAGTTTGGCCTCATCAAAAAATCAAATCCAAATTGAAATGAGTACAATTACTAATTTGTACGATTAGTTATAAATTGATCTTCCAGTAGGAAGGGAAATAATGGTAGCAAATGATGAGACAATGCTTGCCAGATGCTGCAGTACGGGTAGATTTGATTTGCAAGGTAGGTAAGGTTGGATCCAAGGTAGGTTGGTTATCTGCAGTAGTGGCTACTTGTGATTTTCACAGGAATCTTGACCTTTAACTGTTGGATTGACAATGATAACCAGAGGGTTGTCAAAAGCTCTCCTCTAATATAAGTGATATGAAGCAACAAAGAACTTTTAGTGTCAAAAAATCCCCCACTTACTTGAAGGTAGGTATAAATGGAAATCTGATTTCGAAGATGCCTCGTCCATCCTAGATCTCAACCCAATTTTCTTTTAATTTAAAAATTGGTAGAAAAAGAATTCTAAATTGTCTTTACTTTTAATTTAAACAATCAATTTATTTCGCATAACAAATAATTTTTCTGAAGGAATAATTGTCTGGAAAATTTTTTGAAAACAATCTAACGGAGTTTTGAATTTAGATTAGGCCATAACTGACTCCTGCTCTGTCCACGAATCCCAACAATGAGTCGCGTGCTCTCCATTTCCTTCTCGCCCCTCGAAGGCACATTGAAGCTGCACGCAGTATGGAGAAGGACAACCTCGTCCGTAACCATCCCTTTACTTCCTGCATTGGCCGATCCCACTTCTCACTTAGACGGTCAGGCAGAACCCTCAAAAATGCTGCCATTTGTGGCGCATACATAGAGTCCACAGATTCCAACGACCTGTTCTGGTATACAGATGGATCCAAAATGGGGAATGGGACAGGGATTGGAATCTATGGGGCAAACTCTGGATAGAGCCACTCGGCTCCTCTGGGAGCGTTTGCCTCAGTTTTTCAAGCCGAGGTACTTGCACTCGATGTCTGCGCTGGGGAGAGTCTGCGGAGGGGACACAATGGTGTACACATCCGCATTCTCTCGGACAGCCAGGCTGCGATCAAGGCCTTGGCAGCTTCCACCATTAACTCTAAGTTAGTGTGGGATTGTTACCATAACCTCTGCTCCCTGTCACAACGCAACAGGGTTTCCCTGGAGTGGGTGGCGGGGCATAGTGGGGTAATGGGAAACGAGAATGCTGATGCGCTGGCCAGAAAATGCTCACTGATTCCGTTCATTGGTCCAGAGCCGGCCATCGGCATTCCCAAATCCTCCTTCAGGGCGACCATGAATCGGTGGGTCACAAACCAAACCACAAGAAGATGGTCAAACCTAGGAGGACATGCTCTAAGTAAGCGCATGGTGGCCAAACCCACCCCAGCGCCTCTGAGGAGCTGCTACGGCTAAGCCGCAGGGAAGTCAGGCTAGTGGTTGGTCTGGTAACAGGCTTCACTCCACTCCGATTCCACCTTAACCGCATTGGGGTGACGCAAGATACAACCCTATGCAGGCTATGTGGTGAGGCTGAAGAAAAGGCCTCCCACATAATTTTTGATTGCCAAGCTCTATCAACCCGCAGGTTCCAACTCTTTGGGTCACCCACACCCATGGAGGCATTCCCCTGCACTAACCTAGCCAAACCACTACTGGCCCTTACTAAAGGGCTGGGACTGTTTGACTCGACAATAGAATCTGCGGAGAAGCACAATAAGCCACCAGGCTTCAGTGCTTTTGGGCTCCCCTCGCCCTGATCCGCAGATTCAGGTACAATCTACAATCTCTAGAGTCCACAGACGTTACAAGGGGGGTAAAAGAGGCGTGACGTTCCTCACATGCTGCCTGGTACTTCCTTTACTTCTCTTCCTCGGCGTTTTTAAGTACTGTGGCCACTGGATGAGGAATGTAGGAGGGGGCATCAGTGTCAACGACACGTACATCGAACAATGCCTCCCTCTGTGGCTCCCAAACCCCACGGCATGCCAGGTCTCCTCATAGTCCAAGATGTACGAGGGATGTCTCGACAACGATAGGCTCCTTGACACAGTTTCCCCACGCTGTTGACATGAGCTCACCTAAGACGTCCCGAATCTCGTTGTGGCGTCGTGTTATGAGACCACCTGTCTTGCAGCTCAAGACGTGACTGAGCGAAAAATCCCTCCATCCACACCCGTCGCATGTAACAGGCATTTCGACTGGCAATCTCTTGTATCTTAATGCCAAAGCGTCACGAAATTCGTATGGGGACATGACGAAATTATGCTTTTTCAATGGCAGAGCTGATAGCCAGCTTGTACTCTTTGTTCTCGATGCCTTGAGCACTGCTAGCTGGATTGTTCTTTTCCTATCTGGCTCAAATTTTGCGAGTGCTGATTCGAGAAAGTTATCTTCCGTGTGATTTCGGTTTCTCATTGCTTCCTTTCTTGCTGCATAGAGATGGGTCACATGGTCACCTAGATCAAAGGGCTGACGAAGCCGAATGGATGTATCTATGACTGCAGTGCTAGACTTTGATGTTTGAAATATTGCACTTGCTGTTCAGACCGGATCTTTCCAGGCCATGCCACCTTTGTTCACTGGTAGCGAGAATATAAAGCGCTCCTCTGGTGACACGCCTCCACCAAAAATGGCTGGCATGAAAATAGTGCGAATAACGTCTCTCAGTGGCCTGAATGCTCCTTCCTCACATTCCACTACTCTCTGAACAAACTGCCGTCGAAATTTAATGGATTTGGTAAACGCCGAGTGAGCGTCTTGAGGATGATTTTTGCCTGCAGCTGACACCCTTTCAATCAGTTGAGTCCATTCGCTGATCTTTACTGAGTAAGGTTGCATCAATTCATAATTCACAAACTATTTACGGCAAGTTGTGTCGGTGCTAAAAGGAGTGGCACCCGAAAACATCAGGGCGATGCCTGCAACATTGTCATGGCGCAGGGTGGGGGGCAGAAAAGTGTCGAGGAGTTGGGCATCTCGGTAGGAGTACTCCGTGTGTCTACCACTCGTGTCCTTCTAGGTTCATACCTCAACTGGTAGCCTTTTTATAGAAGCACTTGACTGATGTCAGGTCATCTGACACAAACAACGACCGCCAGATGATGGCAAAACTATACTGGGCCGCTAGAAGCCACATGACCTAGCTGTCAAAAGCTTTACTGGCGTAATTTAAAAAAAAAAAAAAAAAAAAAGAAGCACTTCTCTTCATAACTCTTTAACACCTTCCTCATCTTCACTATTCCCTAGGGCTGGCGTCAGGTGAGTCCTGGGCATCCTCCCCATTTAAGCTTTCCCCTCCGTCACATCAAAGACCTTCAGTCTCTGCAAGGAGATCGATGGGGCCTCTCCTTACTGCTTAGAGCCTTTGGCTAAAACCCAAGAAACATGGAACATGCTTCAGCTACGCTTTTCAATGGAGTAGGGATGGGGTGGAGGAGAGGACCCCTCGTTGTTTTTTTTGTTTTTTTTTGGACTTGTTTTATTGCACCAACAACAACTTATAAGCAACATTCTTCTGATAAATAGTAGGTGTAGGTTAATAAAACTAAGATACTTCACTTAGTTCTTATTGTCCTGAAATTTGCACTTCATGATGGTCACACTAAGTGGATTAGGTCGTGTGGCTTGGTTCTCTTAAGTCTTCTAAGCAGATCATCTGTGTTGAGTAGCTGGATGACATCCTCATTTACATGATCTTGGAGCCTCAAAAGGTGATTCATGGCTTGGCTGCGAATGACCTCATTGACAGATTCTATCTTCAGCTCGTAGTGAAGTCTGTCATTCCGAAAGTATCTGTATGCATCAACGCAGCATCGCAGTACTTTATTCTGGAAGCGCTGAATTATGTCTCGATTGCTCTGGGCTGTGGACCGTAAGTCCAGACGGGCTTTAGGACTTGCTTGTACAGTATAAGCTTATTGTGGACAGACAATTTTGACCGTCGGCCCCTCAGCCAGTATGTTTTTCTGAATTTAATCAAAAGCTCAGCTTTTTTCTTCTAAACGTGGGACTTCCACCTTAGTTTGGCATCCAGCGTCATTCCAAGATATTTCGCTTCATTGGCATGGCACGGTATCACCTTGTTATCGAGAAAGGCTCTTTATAGAGGTACTTCTCATCAAAACTCTTTCCCATCTTCTTCATCTTCCCTATTCCCTAGGGCTGGCGTCAGGTGAGTCCTGGGTATCCTCCCCATTTAAACTTTCCCCTCCGTCACATCTAAGACCTTCAGTCTCTGAGAGGAGATCAATGGGGCCTCGCCTTACTGCTTAGATCCTTTGGCTAAACCCAAGAAACATGGAACATGCTTCAGCCAGGCTTCTCAGCAGAGTAGGGATGGGGTGGACGAGAGGACCCCGCGTGACACTCGCCCCTCACCCTCCTCTCCGCATCACCCTTCTTGCGTAACGTTTTTGGGTGGTTGGTCCAAGGCTAAAGCATGTTCCATACTAAAAGTTCATTTTCAGTTAGCAGGTAACTTTTTCCTACAGGTCGGAGTGATGTGAAGAGGTTTGGTGGGAATTCCCGCAGTAGGTGTCTGTTTGGACTTCCTGCCTATTCGAGGCAGGAGACCAAAAGTTAGTGCTGCCAACCCCTACGAACTTAGTACCTAGTTCTGCCGCTTGGTGGCTGAGCCCACAATTACATTCATTAGTTCTGATCATTCTACCGTTAGGTGGTCCCATTTAATAATAATGAGCCAGAACTAGAACAAAAGGATTAATAATAAGAAATAGATCATGAATTGAACAATCAGGTCTTTTAATGTGCAGAATCGTTCTATTCAGCCGCGGCCATTCAAATTGTTGGGTTAACCTCCCTCGTATCCGACTCCCGCCATGTTGCTGTGTGCTCCTAAACCGTTCGATCGTTATAAAAACTTTATCTCATTACATCCTTTTTAGTTCAATATATATTTGGTTGTGAGAGCTGTGATATTGTTCTTGTTTTGTTCATTATCCTGAGGTGATAAACAGTGTCAGTTTGATAGAGTATTTGAACAATCCTATTGCATTAAATTATTCCGTTGATGATCAGGAGCCATGGAGTGAAGCGCAGGAAGAGAGGCTGGAGCTGCAACGAGCGCGCGTCCTGGAAGTCAACCGCCACCTCGCCACGCTGTCGGACCCTGGAGAGCGGGGAGGTCTCCCCCTCCACATGAACTTGGCCATCACTCCTCACTCGTCCCAACTCATCGGTCGACTCAAACAACAGAATCACATGTTGACGCAGGTACCTTTATTATAATTATTAACTAGCTGAAAAGCTAAAAGCAGTCAAAAACAAATCGTGGATATGTGAAAAGAAAACCGGGAAAGAGAAATGGGCAATAGAGAGTTACAGCAACATTTGGAACCGTTCAGACGTGAGAAGCTGCTGGGGCAAACATCAAGTGGATGCTAACTTTCTGACGTGAGGCTCACGTGATTGACGATGCTTTAGATTTTTCAACACTCCATAGGTAACGTCAACTCAATCCGCAGTTTTTGTTTCCGTTGGACCATTAAAGGAAAACAGGAAGGAAAATATAAGGAAATCAATGAAGTGCGCTAGTTTATTACCCAAAATAATCGTAAAAGTATAAATAAATAAATGCAAAATGAATGTGAGCGCCTAATCGTGCATTTCAGTCCATCCCCTTGTCTGAGGAGTAGATGACAGACAACCGAATTCAACGAGATTGGTAGTTTATGATTGACCTCGGACTAATCAATCTTTTCGTATTATATTCCAATACTACCTTTTCGAAGTAAAATAAATACGAAGTCAGTCAAAAAGGTAGAAGAAACTTGCCTTCAATGGGGAAGAAATTGAGATCAATCGTCCAAATGATGTCATCGAGATCGAACATCCGCTATCCACACTTCAGACGCCGCAACAGACCGAAATGTATAAGGGAGCAATATTCACTTCAAGCGAAATGTATAAGGGACCAATTCTTCAATCTTCAATTCAATTTAAGAAGATAAAGAACTCGCAAAAGATACCCCGAAACTCTTCAAAACGAAAGAAACAGAATGATCAGCAGATTGACGGCGGCCATTAGCTCAGCCACAAAAACAAGGAGCTGACCTAGTAGGTTATCTCACGTCGAAAACGCGAGAGGGCCGAGTCAACCGTCTTCCGTGAGCCTCACATCATGCGCGAGTCTCGCGTTTTTGTATGTATCTTGGCCCACTGTAACTCTCTAGTTAGTAACAACAAACACGTAAAAAAAATGATAATTTTGATTAACCTAACACATACCTAGCTGTTGTTTTTGTTAATGGTGAACTCCTGGGTAACCACGCCGGACAGAATCAAATCGATACCTTAAAGCACAAAGGTGCTATGTCCATCCATCTTCCAAATTTTTTAATTTTTTTAATTTCAGAAAAACTCAAATTCAACATAATTATTATTGACCTTCTTGGCGAGTATAGCTTGAAAATTTGTTGAAGAATTGAAGAGTTTATAGTGTAGTAAGCCATTATTTTAGGAATTGTGCGCTGGTGAAAACTTCTTTTGCGTTTTTCTGAAAACTCCGTTTTTGTACATAGCGCCTTTGTGCTTTAAGGTATCGAAATGGTACAAGAGGTTGTCCAAAACGCGCTCTCCTGTAAAATTGTGTTACGCACACCCATCTCCAAAACCATTCTGAGGATTTTGATATTTTTTTTAAAAAATGTTCGTATATCGAAGCTCTACAAAATTTGTAGAGCTTCGATATACGAACATAAAAAAAAAAAAAATAGATGATTTAATCAGCTGAAACGATTATTTAACATTTTGTTTGACAAACTCAAGGATTCATGCGGAAGTGGGAAAAATGTTGGGGAAAGTTTGTAACTGAACCCAACAATTAGGATCACGAAAATTTCAAATATCCAATCCAGCACATTTTTAGAGCTTAGCAAGACGAATAAGTAAAAAAAAAAGTCAGAATCTCTCATAGTGGCTGAGGAAAATGTACCTAAAATTATAATATTATAATACACTGTTTGCAGATTGAAAGAATGCGGATGGTTTGGTGAGGTGTCCATGAGTATTACAGTCCCAAAAACATCCTCCTTCTTCTACCTGCCGTTCAAGCTAGGAAAGATGAGACCTAGGGTTGTTGACTACCAACCGATGATGAAGTGAAAGGATTGAGCGACTCGAGTAGCTCGATGCCTGGATTACGATTACTGAGGCTCTTCCCTTTCCCCAGCCCGTCTCAACAGGCTACCTAAGATTTTGGAACAGGTAGTCGTCTATGTTAGCAGGTATACCCTTCGGGAAATTGACCAGCCGCTTTCTTTCTATCTGCGAACAGTACCTTTGATTGAATAAAAATGATCAAAATTTCACGGTCTTGGGTTGAAGAGGAACAGATATAATGTAGATTTAAGTTCGAGGTTGCGTCATGCGCTGCCGGGGTGGAGTGGTCCTCCAAACCTCCAGTCTAATTCCTTGTTTCTCTCATTTCTCAGGATGTGACTAAAAAGGCTGATCGCATTACTGCTCTAGAGCGGGAAAAGGCGTCTTTGATCAGAGAGCTGTACCACACGAGGAGTCAAGGGAGGACTGGAGCTCAGCCCCAGGATCAAAACAACTTCTTATGATTCTTCAACCAACGGACCAGCTCTGGTACGGATGAAGCACGAACGTCTCCTGGCGAGCAGTCGTTTCTGAATCTATAGTTTTCCACGCTCGCTACGATCTAGGAAACCTTACGGGGGTCTCAGTTGGTCGCTGTTTCTCCCTTGTGCGGGTTAGTCTAATCTCTTACGAAACCGCGCTCGGTTGCCCCCCCCTTCCTCAGAAGTAACAACTTAACCACTCACCCACCAACCTCCGCCATCCCCCAGCCTTCTCATTGCTGGCCAGTTTTCATCAACAGTTTTTCCCAGTTTTCTCAGGAAATAACTCCATAGGTCTGCCACAGAAACTTTGCATCCCTTTGGCGCATTCTTCTGGAGAACATAGAACTAATTATCTCTCATTAAGATGATTCCCGCGTGTACGATAATTTTTCGGGAATTTCTCCCTTCAAAAGTGACATGATTTACTTCCTACTGCAGCTTGAAATTTCGTGGCACTACACGAACATCAAATTTCTCACGGCTCCAATTTCCATGTTAAGGTTTCACCATGGAAGGTTGACTCGATCGTTATAGTTCGTGGATCCGCCACCTAGGGGGCGCCACACGGACGCAAAGTTTCTGTGGTAGACCTATAGGTAGAGCTCATGGCTCCTGTCCCTAGTTATAAGCTCTAACCCTCAAACTTGATTAAGCGTGGATCTAGCTATGTAGGCATTAGTGAATCCCATCAACTGAAAATCAAAATAAATCCGTCCTGCCGTGGACTGGCAAAATATGCGCCAGTATAAATATCGTACGACAATACAAAAGCTTACGTTTTTCGTTATTTATATGACAAGTCTTTGTGAAAAATTGGCCAAAAAATTGTGAACTTTTGCTTCCACACATTGAAGATAGAGAAGCGTTGTATTTGTTAGCAGGTCAAATGAGTTTGGATCCTCGGAAATCACAAAATTCAGTCACATAATATGCGTTTTGAACAATTTTGGTTCCGTGTTCGTGTCACAGGCAAAATTGGTTTTTCGATCAAAATATTTTCGAACTTTCATGTGCAGGTTCTTCCATAGAAGTCTTCTATGACTGCAGTTGCTGTTAGACTAATCTAACCAATATTGTTCCAATTTTGATTACATTTACGTGTTTGACTTTTATTTGACCCTATGTTGAAGAATTTGGGTAAGTACTCATCAGTAGGGACGTTCGATACTTACGGTGTATCGATACCAGTATTTTTACAAGTGCCGACTCGAATGCGAGTATTCGATGCTGCTCAATAATTGTGTACCTACTCGCAAAAAATGCTCATAAGAAAAAGATCGTCACGGAGTATGAATTGGTGAGCGAATTTTCTAAAACATTTTAACCAATTATTAGCCATTTTGCTTCCGGAAGCAATGTTTTCACTTTTCGAGGTTAAAAAAAGAAATTTTTTTTTTTCAAATTATTCCTAGGGTAAAGTCCTGTACCTTGGGACACTTTTGGTTTTTGGCTTCCTGTGAAGTCCTGAAAAGGAAATTGGGTACCCTGACTATTTTTCTTGTATCCTAGTCTAATGGCCAAGCTTCGTGATTTATTTCAAATTTTTCACTATTTTCAAAATATTTTTAAAATCAATTTTTCGAAATCACTTTTTTGTCCCGAGGTACGAGACTTGACCTGTACCTTGGGACAGGGTTGTACCTTGGGACAGATGGTAAATTTTATCAAAAAAGCTAACGAAACTTTCAAATTGTATATTTAAATCAGTCTTTAGTCTTTGAAATAATATTGCTCGTTCTAAAAGTACAATACAGCTTCGAGAGGTAACTAAATATAGTGCATATCACAAAGGAGATCACGGAACGAAATGGCTAAATGAGTAAAACACCAATTCAACTTACAAATATTTCTAAGGAATAAAATCAAAGTTAGTGTCAAAATTATGACAAGGAGAAATAATCAGGTAAAACTTGAATCACAGAAAAATATTTGAATACTGAAGAGAACGACATCGACTTGACTTAAATGTCGAGAAGCTTCTTCTAAAAAATAATCACGAAACAAATGACTAAATGAATAAAACCAATTAAACTCATAACAAAATCAAAGATAGTGTCAAAATTATGACAAGGAGAAATAATTCTTAGGTAAAACAGGAATCACATTAAAAAAGTTTTGAAACTGAAGCATCGACTTGACTTCAAAGTCGAGAACTCTAAAGAATTAAAATTGGGGAAATTTCACTCATTATTTGACATTAAATAGGGAAAAATCGACTTCAGCTTCTATGGCAGCTCCTCGAACGCTCCAATTCTCATCTACGACCAGAGCAATTGCCCTCTTCATGTCCTCTGCGTCTATTGGTTTCCTTCTCACGCCCTCTGCTGAGCGTGGCATCTGAAAAAAAACACATTTCCGTGAAAATAATAATAATATTTGAGGATTACCTCAATAATCACCAAAGTATCGTGTCCCAAGGTACAAGAAACGGAATGTCCCAAGGTACAAGAATATTAACTTTTTACGAAAATTGAGTTGATGAATTGAATAATGAAGGAAATATCATGCAAACGTTAGGAACTTCAGAAATAACCTCAAGGAATGTAATGCAAGCAAAAGTAATGAAATATTCGACTTACCTTCTCTCCAAAAGGGTTTTCAACTCAC
>CM019170.2:25242701-25347967 GCA_009739505.2 Apolygus lucorum
AGACTGGATTACTGTTGCTCCTCACCCTGAAACCACGTTACAGCGCGCGAGTTGCTGTTTTTCAGTGTTGCATCACCCTCAAATCTGGTAGGTGCCGCTCGCAGCCGCTGGTCATACAACGGTGACCTAGGATCACACATGCATACTTTTGCGTCAAACGGAGGACACAGTGGGGAACAATCACATCTCAACTACTTCATTCCAGTTAATTATGGAAAAAAAAATCATTTTTGGAACTCGAAACGATTTTAAAAAATGTTAAATTGTTACTAAAACACTAAATGTTCAATTTTTTTTAACGAAAAGCACATAATTTCTTCATTATAAAGACGAGTTTATAGAAAAAGTGTCTTTAAAAATTCTACATTTTAGTCGAGATGCCTCTTGAATGCATTTTGAGGGTCATATTCCCTTTGATGACTTTTAATGGTCTTTTGCAACTCCTATCCTTTTGCTCCTCCTCATATTATGAAAGGTTGTGGTACTGACGAGCTGGCTGCCTATTGTATCCCCACACCTACTGAAATGTAGAACAGAAACGAAAAAATACGATAAGTAGGTGAGTAGTAATCAGTGGTCAACTCCATCACGATCGTATTGCAACAAAACACACCAAGACGACTTGAAATGCAGGTAAAATGGACTGGGAAACCTTAAATGATAAAAGGACCAGGAACACGTAGGGGGTTATGAAGAAGCTCAAGGAAGAACGAAATCAAAAATTACGGTGAAATTGTACTTTTTATCGGGCAGGACACAAAACTTCAACTTCTCAAAACTACTCCAGCGTGAGTTACTGCTTTTCTCTATTGGACGGCTGTACAATACTTGGTATCGGATACTTTACCGTTACCGAACGTCCTTATTGGTGAACTATTCTTCTATTATTCTACTTCTTGTTATTCTTTGTGAGGAACCTGCACTGCCCAACCAAGTTGTCAGGCGTTTTTTCAATGCCCCGAAAAGGTAGTCATTTATGTTACTTGGAACGTATGTTTTGATTATTTAGACGAGCGTCTAAACCACACCTACAGCATCAGTTCATGTATCCTCCGCAAGGGATAATAAAGCGTTTTTCCTGTGAATCATGCGAGACGAGCTTAGTTACCTATTTTGGTAAAGCTTGAGATAATGCGATGCAGGTGATTCGAGGGAAAAATGCTTTACCATCCCTAGCGGAGGATACATGAATATTAGTTCATGTATCCTCCGCTACAGCATTAGCTGTAGGTGTGATTTAGACAAAACGATTATTTAGTTTCCTCTTGAATAAGAATCGGTGCTTTACTTTGATATTGCGTGTTCTCTTCAAGAAATCTAGCTTGATTTGTTGCCATCAATCTTCGTAACTAAGCCCCACCAATATATTATTTTATAGGTAGAAATCTACTACCAAAATTCATTAATGATTTTTGTTATTGAAGAATATTCATTTGAAGAAACGTGAGATTTTTTAGAAGAATTTTGTACGTTACCAGTGCAATTGTATTAATTAAGTATTCATGAAAATTATGTAGTTTTTCATCATTTCTATGCCTCTCCTACAGAAGTTTGGAAACATGAATTTGATTTGCTAGAAGTGATTTGAACATGCAGGTTTGTACGCCTTTATGGGCGTCCTCAAGGAATTGGCTATTGTTTGATGTTTTTAGATTAGCTAGAACAGATCGGACTGTACAATCGGGTTATGGATTCGAGGAAGCTACGTGCCACACCCACTTGGTAGACTTATAGTTCAATAGGGTATTTCAGTGGGTCGGAATTCCAGGTTTTTGACCTCAAATTTGGATTCAGCACCATTGAAAACCTATATATTCCAATTTTTGCCCAATGATACTATGGCATGTGGTAGAAAAATTAATTAAAGAAATCAGACGTTTGAAAAAAGGGAGGCCTGAACGCACACACACACTACACCGTGGGCGTGTGTGTAGTATTTTGTAGTATCCAAGAGATTCGCTATAGGTCTGCCTCAGAAACTTGACATCCCTTTGGCGCAGTCTTCTGGAGAACATCGAACTACTATCTCTTATCATCAAGAACATTCGTTTCGGGAATTTCTCCTCTAAAAAGGGACTTGATTTCCCTCCTACTGCAGCTTGAAATTCGTGCATTTCCGAAATTGAAATTTCGAGACACTACACGAACATTAAATTTCTCATGCCTCCAATTTCTGTGTCAAGGTTTCACCATGGAAGGTTGACTCGATCGTTATAGTTCGTGGGTCTGCCACCTAGGGGGCGCCACATGGATGCGAAGTTTCTGTGGTAGACCTATAGTTCCTTGCAAAAACACATCTTTACTTCCTTCCGACACTCCATTACAACGTTGGTTGATGGGAAAGGACCACACAATCGCACAGACAAGTCACAGAAATAGTTGTGGAAGCTGAAATTGGCTACCAACCTCCTAAATTAATGTAGGAGTGTAGAGACGAGAAATGGAGAACGACGTGACGTGAAATGTAAAGAAAGTATCAACTTGAACAGACTGAAATCCCACATTTGCAGGCGTGAGTGAATTTACCTCCTATTATTTATTTTTTCAATTGATAAATTGGTGGCACAGTAAACTGTCAAACTTTCTGAATGCAATTCCTTATTCATGAAAACATTTTAGTTTAATATCTCGGGCTTTTTTGAATCAGAGGGTTCCTAAGAACATCATTCATGCGTTTTTACCTTGATTTTAGTTTATTATTTTCAATAATGAACCTTTGGAATCGACCAAGAAAAAAAAATTTTAACACCCCCTTAAAATTTGTTGGTTTACGTTTCAAGGTACGTAGAATCCAAAAACCGAATAAAAATTTGGCCGGCCGTACGCGGCACTTTCCCCACTTGACGGATTTTGATGAAATTTGGTATGTGGGCTCCATTAGGGGTCTAGTTGTGCCCCAAGATTTTGGTTAATGTAGGTCACTTCTAAGGGTTGAAAAATAAGGTTTAAAATTTTGAAAACGCCCTAACATTTTTGATATAAAGGTATTGTTTTTCCATCAATTTAAGATTCTATAGAATTTTTTGAGACCACGATGAGCTCTGTAGGACAAACCGTTCGTTCCCGACGAGAATTTAAGGATTGGACTTACGATAAATCAGAAACACGAGTGTAAATCGCAGAAGAGCTCCTTATCTACGGAGCAGCTAGAACACGTCCCGCAGGGGTTGCGAGCGCTTCCTAGCGACCTTGCAACGAATTTTTTTTCGTGTTATCGACTTGACTAAACTAAAATGGCCTTCCTTAAATCACACGCCAATTCGAATCTTATTGCACCGTTAAAAAAAGCGTTAAATTTCCAATTTTCGTAATTTGTTTTTCATTATTAGTTCGTCTTTGTTTTTCATTATCTTTGCTCCAATTATCGGTAACATCGGTTATCCCAATTATCCTGCGCTCTACGTGGGGCCAGGGAGAACTAGCTCCAGTATGACACCTACGTCTAGTCATCAGAGAGCATTAATTAGATAATAGAGAGATTCGCCGTGGTGTCGCTAGGAAGCGCGTGCAGCACCTGCGGGCCGCGTTCTAGATGCTCCTCCTAATCTCCGTTCAAATTTTAGCTGATCGAAACGCGATCGATGTTTTTCTTCATGTTGGTTGGTGATGACAATAGCAAAGCCGTGTTCTTTGCAGACGAGTGATCTATATAGAAGAATAATAAACCTTTGTGTAATAATTTGCAGCGTTTCCATTTAATGTTAACCTATTTACACCTTTGAGGGTACAAGCCTGCCTGATCGACACTCACTTCAGTTTATTTCCTCAGTAGGCAGGCACCAGTAATTATTAAGATGAACCGCCATATTAGCTTATGTATGTACTTTTGAATCTTTTATCTATTAGGTTCTCGATTTTAGTATATTTTTCATGTTCTTAGTGCAAAGTCACTATAAAAAGTATCGTCATTCCACTTATTGACTAATGTTGTGTTTGATCTTCGTGTTTCAAGATTTATTTTGTTATTCTATGGATTTACTGTAGATTGTGGAAGTATATTTCAACTAGGAGTGTTGTTTTTAGAATTAGTGTCGATTGCTCACAATATTTTGTTAACATCTCTACTCTATCTAGAACTGAGTTTGTTGAAGATCCTCAGAAAATCTCCTTTACGGGGTATCAGGAGAGAGTTCAAAAACAACAACGTGAGTACTTAAAACGAGTGTTATTTACATTTATCGAAATTGTGCAAAAATATGTATCGTCGGCCATAATAACAATTATCCGAAAAGGAACATATCTTGTGATGGAGATCAAACTATGAGTGACGATTAATAACAAAATGTAAGTAATTCGACGAAATATAGAAAAATCCTTGTATTTTTGAGGTGTTTCATTTCTTTTCATTCACATCCTAATTTCACACGAGCGTCCCTGTGGAGTCTCCTTCAGTTACCCTCTTGTCCGCTATCTCTCCCGTGCGCTGGCTTCAATGGGGTATTTCGGTGGGTCGGAAATTCTGGTTTTTGACCTCAAATTTGGATTCAGCACCCTTGAAAACCTATATACTACAACTTTAAGCCCAATGATACTATAACATGTGGTAGAAAAATTAATTAAAGAGATCACACGTTTGAAAAAGGCGGGCCTCTATAAATGCACACACACTACAGCGCTCGCGTGTGTGAGTAGTATTTAGTAGTATCCAAGAGGTCCTCCAAAGGTTTCCTTGCATGGATACTTTTTTCAAAGACAGTTGGCTAGCTACGTCACGATTGGCTAGCTACGTCACACCATTCAAATCTTCAACCTTCCTTAGCTTCTCTGATTTTTTAAAAACATTTTCTCGACGAACAGACCCGATTACCGTTATTCCTGAGCCATACCCTTTTGGAAGAAAAAAAATTTTAAAAATTGACTGAAATACCCCATTGTGCACAACATACGTACGTCGTATTTAGGTATATAGCATTAGCAAACTGAATTAAACCTTTAACAAACTGAATTAATCCTTTCGCAAACTGAATTAAACTTTTTGCAATTTGATTTTAACTCTTTGCAAAATGAATTAAACCTTTCGCAATTAGAATTAACCCTTTCACAAATAGAAGTAAACCTTTCGCATACTGAATTAAACTTTTCACAATGAACAAACAATTTAATAAATTTTTAATAAACAAAAATAATAATAAATAAACAAGTAAAACTATCCATATATATTACGGGGAAGGGCCCTCAGTAGAGGTCCTCACCCCCACCACAGCCTTTCAGAGATTTACTTAGTGTGAGAATCAATTTACTGCCTGAACGAGGATTTTCACGAATGCAGTAGTCAGCTGTTGTGAGCCAAGTTCTAGGGTCGATGCCCTTGATTTCAGGGTCAAACTCTGGCAAAGTAAACAAATGAACTGCATTATCTTGTTAAGGAAGGCGCTCCAAGAGAGTTTGAAGGAAGTCCTGAAGAGTGCGCGCCTGTGAGTCCATCATGGATTTCAAAAAATTGTGGGAAGGACTCTGATGAAGGGATATTTCATGCGGACCAGGATTAGGTTGGTAATGCTGCGACATGTGAGACTCTGAGGACGGCAATGTACCCCCTCTTCTCATGCTTACTACGCAAAATATCTTGAAAAGACGAACCTTGGGAATCCGTGGATTGGCGTATTTGACGAAAATACCTCGAATTTTCTTCATCTGTGGGTCGAATCGCCTCTTCTGATATCGAAGAATGGTGTGTAGGGTGACGGTCTTCGTCAGAAATCTCCCCATCTTCTCTCACCTCGTACACACCATCCTCAAAATGTTCAGGATCAGCCATTTGCGTTGGGAGTAGAAATATTTCACGAACTATACCGAGTAACTTGGTTTTATTGAAAACACTTTTATGAATTTAGCACTGTAATGTTTTCTAGCACAAAATATTTTAACGAATTTTACATTGGAAACAAATCGGAATTTTATCGCCTAGCTCCCACAATGCTACACACGTGGTTGTCACCTCCAGTTGAGGATCTAGACTTGACTGTTTTCTTTTCAAAATGGCCTCTCGTTTCGGGGGTGAAAGGCTGTGGTGGGGGTGAGGACCTCTACTGAGGGCCCTTCCCCGTAATATATATATCAATGTTTTAAAGTAAACTATCACATGAATAGTCCGATTTTTCAAGAAAGGGGAAGGTCAGTGGAAGGGTTGGCCTGTAGCTGCAGCAGGAAGTACGACATACATGTCCATTTTCAACGGGATTTTCAAGGAATTCGACCGTCCCTCCTTCGAGCGTTCAGCAATAGGTACTCACTGAAGTAATATTTGAATCGCTGTCGCTCATCACCACAACAATGTCCCTCACAAAACCAAAAAAAAAAGAGAAAAAACCTACGAACACTTTTATGACGAGAATGTTGACGGGAAGGGAAGGGTGATTCTACGCAGTGAAGGTCAATGAAAGTTTGCCAGTCCACAGGGGAGTAATTGACGATCCACAGGGAAGATATTGACCGTCCACAGATAAGGTATTGTTTTGGGAGCTTCACTCACTCTTATGTCCTCTGATCATGTTTGGTGCAGAGGATTAATTTTATGAAATATTCACTTGTAACTGGGAATGGTTGAATTCAGTTTGCGAAAGGTTTAATTCGAATTGTGAAAGGGTTAATTCAGTTTGAGAAAAGTTGAATTCTAATTGTGAAAGGTTTAATTCAGTTTGCATAAAGTTTAAATCGAATTGCGAAAAGTTTATTTCAGTTGGCGAAAGGATTAATTCAGTTTGCTGAAGGTTTAATTCAGTTTGCTTATGCTATACATCATCACATTTTGTTGTATGCAGGTACAATAGCATGTGAGCAAGAATCAAATAATTACATTATCACATTTTTCTCCTCCCAGTTCAATAGTGGTAACTTTATAATTGATCAAGATTGGAATGGACTCAATGGCTTGTTGGTACAGCTGTACCGGGACTGTGGAACTAAGTATCAACTTGTAACGGTTCCAAGCAGTGACAAACACTCAGCCCTTACTGGTCCAATTCCATATACTGGGAAGTGCCTTTGCCAATTCAGTTCCACAGACTGAGAAGATCACGGAACAGCTCTGGACTGGGAAGGGATCTTCTGGACCAGTTAGCATGAAATGTGTCTCCGCCTCTCTGGTAATATGTGGCGAAGAACCACGAAAGACAAGTACTTATTTGACCTATTCAGTAAGTAGTACTGATAATAGAACTGTTCAGCCTCGCATGCGCTCTAGATTTGCTCCGCCATAGTAAGACCCAGTTGTGCCCGTCACAGGTTCTTCCCTGAACCTACTAAATGGCTATCACTGGTAGGGATGGGACATCGATATCGATAATATCGAAACATCGATGTTTTGCTCGTAATATCGATGTTTTACATTCGATGTCTTTCAAACATCGATGTTTCGGTCCGATGATATGTCGACGAGATGGTCTGATAACATCGTTTGATAAATTTGACCTACTTGGTGGTACTGCAAGGAAACCAGACAAAATCCAATTCCAGACCAGACAACTTCATTGAATTTACTTGGAATTTGAAGAACATCTCCTACCTTTCAATTGTTGTGATCAGCTATGGAATGATAGGAGGTCAATCCTCAATCCCTGGTCAAGGGACGTTAATTTTTGATGATTCAACACAATCATCACTTTATATAACAATATAATTACTGGAAAACAATAGAACAAATTCTCTTTATGCTTGAACCAATAATGGAAATGGGGAAGGTATGGGATGTCAAAATGAAGTGAATAAAAATCGGATAATTTATCATGAATGAAAAAAATTATAATGGAGTAGGTTATCCAGTAAAATAAAAGCACGTCAAATGAAAAAATATCCACATCGTATGAATGGAGGAAGAGCAGCCTCATCAGGTTTTCTCCCTTGATTCTAATTGGTTGACAAATGAATTAAATTTCTCGCTTTTTAAAAACATCGATTTTTCACTTAACGATGTTATCGACATCGATGTTTTTCATACGATGTTTCATCGATATCGATGTTTTCTGTTCGATGTCCCATCCCTAATCACTGGGCTGAAAGCTAATGCTGGGAGCCCTAGAAGCGAGGTATTTGGAAATTACCTTTCGTCTCGAATGGTTTTTTAAAGTAATTCTTGCAAATCTAAATGACAATTAAATGAAAACTTATCAATTTCTGGTCATTCGAAAGGAATTGAAAAGAAGAGGCATGAAGAGAGTGTGGCCTCCCCCCACCACTTAAGTTTTCGTAGTAGTTCCTTAGCTGAAAGTAGATGGCGCAGCTAAGGCAGCCTCAAAAATGCTTGCATGCCATTTTAACGTTAACTTTCTCCTCTGTTAACTTGTCTCCAGTACTCCGTGATGGCTATGCTTGTCATGAAGGATGGCCATTATGGCTTGCCACACTTCAAACTAGCACAACAAGGTTATTGTCCTGATCACTTGGTGGTATCACCAAGAGCAGCCTTCATTAATGGTCTCAGTGGTCTCTGGAGATCACTTGCGGATTTCAATGCTGCCAAAATTCAGAAGTATGAAGTTGATGCACTATTTGAGGCTGCAGCACCACTTGCAAACATACAGCGAAATCAAAAAAGGTGATTGGGCCAAATATTACCTGGTGAGGGATATGGTATGACAAGACACCCAAGGATCTGATTCAGGCAGGTTACTATTCATCCTAGAGTGGATGACCACCCGAGTACTGACAAGAGGAACGTTTATCTGGTCTGTATTCAGGGCTACAGCTACTCTACATCATGCCCTGGCTCGAAATGGGACTTAGAGCTGAACTCAAACCCCATGGGAAGAAGAACATCGGCTGATGGCATAGCCAGAAGAGGCACAATCCTCCCCCAATCATCTCTGGGACAAGGTTATTCATTCTTGTTCCTCACCCCAATGCTTGGAGTCGGATCTTGGACCCTGGAACCAAGCAGCCAGATACATTTGAGTGCTGCTACAGTATTGTGATGTAAATATTTATGTACAATACCATCGATTGCAGTTGACGAGTATTTTTTTTCCAAACATGAATTGTTAATTCAATTTGTCACTGTAACCGTTGGATCCGTTCCAGAGAAATACCTGAACTAGGGATGGGCGATACTCGATAGTAACTGTTACTATTGAAATATCAATAGCTTATGACTATCGATAGTCATCCACAATCGATAGATTTTTTTTTTTTTTTTTTGCAATTGAAAATCTCAGCATTTGGAGAGCTGTGATAACACTGAGACGAGGAGTGCAGCCTCAACTCCGGGAATTCCATGTGAAAGAACTTCTCAATTCACTGGTATTCTTGAAGTTGAGGCGTGTGTCTGTATTTATTACCTGTTGTATGTTGTGAGTACCTCATTTCGAGAAATTAGATATTCACCTTGTGCAAAGATACAAAATTCGTGGTATCGACTTCACCTCTTACCTTCTAACTCTATCCCTTTCTCTCTTTTCAGGCTTTCACGCAATATGTGGCTCAAGGAGCAGTGCTAAACTGAAAATTCTTTTTATACATTTTAAATAAATTCGTTTGAAATCTTTGTGTAATCTTATAAATATACCTAGTAATAGATAATTCAATTCAATTACATTAAATTCTCCATCATAAATGAATGTAAGGAATAAGTGAAGCCACTATCGAAAAAATATCAATAGTATCGATAGTTTTTAATCGATATTATCGACCTATCGATAGTGCTGGTCTATCGACTATCGCCCATCCCTAACCTGAACTAACACAATCCTGCGTCAGCTGTTAACAGATCACAATTAGATACAACCAAGGAAGTTCGATACGACTGAAGCCAGTGCTCGGGAGAGATAGCGGAAATGAGGGTAAATAATGGAGAACTCGCCATCCAGACGCCTGTCCGTTCCACCAACATTTCGACTATTACCGAAAATAGAGATGTGGCTGCACAACAGCCCACGAGAAATACAAGTTGAAATCGAACATCACCTTCCTAATGCTTTCGTGTTTCAATGACTAGTAAACACCAGTAAACGTGACAACAATTTTGGTGGAGGAAGAAATTTTCAATAATAAAATACTTGAAAATATTTATCAACACAGTTTCTTTGAAGTTTCAAATTTGTTAAAAAGTATGCACTTTACTCGTATTTGTTAAATATGTAAAAAAGTAAGTACAACACTAATCATAGATTTTCACAAACGTAAAACTGCTAATTCTTGTCAAAAAATTTGGCAAAACATTTTGAATTGGGAAACCAAATGTTTACATTAAACCTAACGTTAAGGAAAAAACTGTAGGAGTTACAATGGATTTCCTACCGTGGTGATTTCCTCCAAGTTAGGGAAGTCTATCTGTTAATACTTGGGTACGTACATATCTATTAAATCAATCAATCAATCTTTTTTGTTGCGCTATGCACCAACAGTGAGACGAACTCCCATGATGCCCTGAAGGGTAGGAGACTCCTTGAAATGCTGCTTGATGGCGGGGCGACAGTGGCTTTGCAGTGGATACCCTTGCGCGTGGGCATCAGAGGGAATGAGAGGGCTGACACTCTGGCCAAAGCAGGCTCTCAAATGCCCATTCCCGACGTACCAATCAGTTTTGTTGCGGCCAGAAGCCTTAAAAAAGAGGTCGTGAACGTAGGACCACCAGCCCACTGTGACGTCATGAACATTCGAAACTTTCGAAGAGAACGGCTGGAGTTAAAATTCTCAGAATGAGGTCTACTTTCGATCAAAATTTTTTTTAAAAATCAGGATTCCCATTGTAACTTGGAAATTGCGATTTCCCAACATTTGGTATTTTGGAGTTGCCCTTTTCCTGGTTATCATAAAAATGACTTTCCTCGACGGGGGATCAATTTGCAGCCTTTCCGACTAAACTACACCTGAGACGGGCTCGCTACCACTGAGCCGAGGAAGTGAATGGACAGAAATACTAAGAAGTAGCTGATGACAACATCCCTACTGCGCGTCGAGTAAGGAGATATATTAGTTAATGGGACATAACAGAGAAAAAGTTGATTGAGCCATTCAAAGTAGGTACGCCATTTCTGGTACAACTGATCATAATGATACTATCTACATATCACAGGAAATTCGAATTCTTTCAAAGAAAGAAATTAAAAAACGACTAGGAAAGTTCTGTACACATTAACGGGGAATGGCGAACTACATAAATATTAGGATGGTAGTAACTCAAACGTTACTAGGGAAACAAATCAACGATGGTAATATTCAACCACGAACGTCAAAACCACACTTGGCAGCGTTAGTTCATCTATCCTCCGCTAGCGACAGTAAAGCGTTTTTTCCACGAATCAGCTGCTTCGCATTATCTCGAGCTTGATCAAAATAGGATGAGCATCTAGGGGAAGGTGGTGGAGCGCTGCCTAGCAAGGATATGATTGGAGGACGAATCCGGATTGGATCTTCCATCGGTCGTGCGCGCGGTGTTTACACTGCATTCGTGAGAAAATGATTGCCCTTTGATATATATTCTGAGAAATCGCCCGGCCCCCCTCAATATGCTTTGTTTATGATTCCACATGCCAGGTTGCATCCAGTTCGCCACCCAATCGGCAATGTACAAGTTGTAAATCAGTTTCGTTTCAAGAACAGTGTGTGTTGTGAAGTTGGTGAGCGTCTCCGGCATTTGGTTCGGTGGCGGACATCGTTTTTGTATTACTCGTGGCTTATCGCGTGAAAACCCTTTTTCGTGTTGATAACAGTAGTTCGCGGTCTTTTGTCACTGGTCGTTCTCTCGATGTTTTCTAAAGATCATTTTTTCCCCGGAGTGGTTTTTTCATATTATGTAGCCCTCATTATATCAGTTTCCATTCCAATAAAAGTGCTAGTTTTTCAGTCGGTGTTTCACTCAGAGTTCCCCGTCAATTTTACACATTGTGGCATCCCTTGTGGGGACGTGAACCATGGAAGACAGTTTGGAGGAGCTGAAATATCGACTGAGAAGAGTGCGAGCAGAAAGGGAACAGTTAAGACGAATATTTACGATGGTGACGAGCCTCATTGAAGTGAGTATAAACGACAACAATAATGAAAACCTATCACAACATTTTGCAAAACTGGAAGACAAATCAGAACGACTCTTCCAGCTGGATAGTCAGATAACTGAATTGATTTTTCTATGTGATGAAGACCAAGCAGAGATAACGAAAGAATACGATTCCATCGAGGAATATAGGGATAGATATATCACTCTCCTAGCAACAAAAACTAGCAATAAACTAATGCTAATATACTAAATAAATAGCAATAAACTAATGTGTAAAATTGACGGGGAACTCTGAGTGAAACACCGACTGAAAAACTAGCACTTTTATTGGAACGGAAACTGATATAATGAGGGCCACATAATATGAAAAAACCACTCCGGGGAAAAAATGATCTTCAGAAAACATCGAGAGTAACAAAAGACCGCGAACTACTGTTATCAACACGAAAAAGGGTTTTCACGCGATAAGCCACGAGTAATACAAAAACGATGTCCGCCACCGAACCAAATGCCGGAGACGCTCACCAACTTCACAACAGTGTGAGTCAGGTACCTCGTGGTGAGAACACCGCAGCGCGACAAGACCTTTGTGTATTAGTGTGTTACCTACCAACTTATATTTTCATAATTTTGAGAATAAAAATGTTAATAACAGGAACAAGCGTACCTCAATTATTGTCTCCCAGACTGTCAAATTGACCGTTTTTGAGCGAAAAACCCAGCAAAAACGACTGCGGTGTAAACACCGCGCGCGCGACTGACGGAAGGTTAAAAACCTCTTATCTCCTCTTAATCTTTATTCAGTCGGCCTACGTGATGTATCTTATCGTGTGCTGTGCTCCTAATAATCCGTTCCTAAATATTAGAATGCTTCAAAAAATAGTAGATTTTCATTTCAGACTGAATGCCTTTTTGGTTTATTATTTTCAACACTGAACCTTTGGAATCGACCAAGAAAAAAAATTTGAGAACACAATTTTGCCATTGTCATTACCTACCAACCTAATTTCTCTTCACATTCAATTTTAATTTAATGAAATATACGCTTCACACTCAATTTAAAAAAATGGTTGCTAAGGTCGCAAACCTGAGTACAACTCGAAGAAACGAACAGCAACAGTCCTACAGAGCTCAGGTGGTCTCATTCGATTCTAAAAATTCAAAACTATCTCAAATTGTTAGAAAAACAATACCTTTATATCGAAATTTTTTGAGCAGGGCGTTTTCAAAATTTCAACCCTTAGAAGTGACTGACATCAACCGAAAGCTTCGAGGCACAACTAGACCCCAAATGGAGCCTACATACCAAATTTCATCAAAATCGGATCCTTGGGAACAGAGGAAAGTTCCGGGTATGGCGGACGGCCGGAACATTTTTTATTCGATTTTCGGATTCTACGTACCTTAAAACGTAAACCAGTCGATATCAGAAGTGGATCCATCTTTCCAGAGAAAGAAGGGAAGATTCATCTAATCGTCGCTAGAGCTGTTCCACCACTTTCTCCGCCTAGATGCTCCTCAAATCAAGTTCCTAAGCTTATCTCATCTGATTAAAGGACTGCCAGTGTGGTTTAGACGTTCGTTATTCAACCCTTGCATCTAATGATGGCTTAAATACGTTCTGAGCTCTACTCAAGAATACTTTCAAGGTAACATCGAAAGAATTAGAATTGAGGTCAAGGTGCATTCCCCATTCGTTGGGGAAGAATTATCTCTTAACATCTCTGCAGGTAAGGGGCCTCTCAAGGATGGAAACGAACTGCCACCCAGGCACAATCTCTCATCCGCCATGCATAAGTAGACATATCATAAGAAATAAAAACACACTTAGGTGGTACCAGGCCAGTTTAACTAGCTCTAGTAAATCAGTCAAACTAGAATTTAATTTAATTGGTCCGGGAAGGAATGTTCAGGTCGTTCCAGGGGAATGAGAACAGTTCACTCCTAAATTTCCATGAAACATCCATAGAAGTAAGCGGATCTATTGCTTAGCATCCATCCCTACATCCATTGATCTTGCTCTAATCTACTACAAATTTGGAGCATCCACGAGCTTCCTCTATGAGTTTTCTCACACTAACTTCAACTACGTCGGTCCTACCGTTGCAAAACCTCTATCAAGACCACAACAGCAGCTCACCGGTTTCACTCAACTTTCCCGCGCACGAGTTCGGAAATTTACTTGGATTTGGCGGAAGTTTTCTTGACGGAGACCCATTCGATGCCGTCGCTCGGAAGTGGCGACTTCACGAAGGGCGAGATCCACGTGATGTACCACCTTTCCCCGAAGACCTGCCGGAGGTTCTCTTTCCTTCCCAGGTCGTAGTCGATGAAGCCTTTGACCCTGAGGAAATATCAACGAATCCTTAGACGGAACAGAGAATGAGCAGACTTCTTGTACTCAGCAATGCTTGACAGCCCAATAAATCTTCAGAATCTTTGGTACAGACCACAATATAACGCCTGAGAAATATCGTATCGAAAGGAGTATCGATACTTTGAAGTATCGTGCCGTCCCTACCAGGAATACGAAGAGGTTAGTGATGGGTATTGATTAATCGGAGTAATCGATTAATTTTTTAAATAATTGATTAATTTGTGTTGAATCATCAAAAATTAACTCCCCTCACCGGGGATCGATCTCCTATCATTCTGATTCTGAATCGGAGCTCCTACCACTGACCTAAGGAAGCGAATGGACAGAAATGCCAAGAGCTAGCTGATCACATCCCCTCCCCCCGTTAGGAAATCTTAGGTACTCTGTTCCCTAGTCAGGGCTGCTGCTTTGGCCAGCGTTTTACAACCCATTGAGAACACGTATTTTTTACTGGCTTCGGAGTTTTTTGTTATTGTTCCTTATTGATGGGGCGGGGGATCTGCTGACCTCAATGTTTGTCCGAATATGCGGTGGCTCGACTGGGAGGGAGTTGTTTTGATAACCTAATCTTAATGAAAATTGTTTCTCTGAGAAATGCTGAGGAGACCATTCAGGTCCGGTACGACTGCGCCACATTGATGAATCATCAAAAATTAACTTCCCTCGACCACGGATCGATCTCCTGTCATTTCAATTCTGAATCAGAGCTCCTACCACTTGAGCTAAGGAAGCAAATGGACAGAAATGTGAAGAGGTAGCTGATCACAACATTTGTAACGATTATTCTCTCCTCAAGTTATCAATTTTCACTGATTAGTTACGTTGTTATTGTTAGTACCTACTTACCCTGTTACGTTATTATTTACCTATTGTTACCTACTTACGTTATTATAAAATGCATTTTGTAATAACTTTATAAAAATCCAACAAAACCTGGTATCACATTGGAAACAGATGGCAGAAACTCCTGAGGTTTCAAATCTTTACTTTTTTACTCTTACTTGGAATGTAATTTTAAATTTTAATAATTTTTACGTTGAGTTTATTGTTTATTGTGCCTAAGCAATTTTATTCCAATCCATTTGATATGATTGATTATAAATCGATGTTTAAGGGTTCGATTAATCCAGATGAAATAATCGTTGTTTTCATTAATCGATTATTCGATACCCATCCTGAGAAGTAGGGATGGGCGAAACGGTTACATTTGGGTATTAGGTTCCACCGTTACCGCTCTGGGTGGGTAATAGGTTCCAGTAACCTGTTATTTATTAATAGGTTATCTCAGGGACCTTCTCAGAAGCTCATTCCGACATATTTCCAAGGTATCGTTTTCGTGATTTCTACTTTCCATTCCTGACTTACGTTCGTTTGTTTATCATGCTATATTGTTATTCCATTCCGAAGTATCATTCCGTTGATCTCTAGTTTTCGTTTCCTACCTAAGTTGGGGTTTCGATCAAGTTATTCCCGACATATTTACGTGTTAGTGTATTTTCACTCTTTTTCAATTAAAAAACCCAAGCTATTGTTCTGGCTCCACACATTTTGGAGCCTTCCCTGGAACGTTATTTAGTAACAGGATTATTTTGGTAATAGGTTCCAAGCGGAATTAATGAAACCCGGTAATAGGTTATTTTTAACTGTTACGTTAAATACCACCCATCTCTACTGAGAAGAGGTAGCTGACATTGTGAACTGTTGAAAATGATGCAATAGCGAATGAATAATAACTGATCTTATCACCAGATTATGAGGTTTATCAGAGTTAATTCATGTTATTCAAAGGAGTGTAGAAAGAAAAGTGGGAATTTGTGTCTAAAGAAAGTTGAACATTACAGAACAAATATCAACAATCACTACCTTTCATGCATAACTTGGCCATTCAGGACGTTGACAGCGTGATAACATCCCAGCGAGATCGCAGCGATCATTCCAATGAAAGCGATGACGCAGAACAACCTTTGAGAAAACAAAGATTTCAACACCCATTTTATGGTCTGTAATAAATTTATTAAAGCACAAAATAGATGTTTAGCTGAAAATACCAAAATTACCTGTATAGCTGCAATTGCGATGTGTCGCCTCCAAACATGAAAAGAGCGACTGGAAAGACCAACTTCAAGACCCCCATCACTGAGAAACTGGTGCACCTCCACAGGAATATCGCGTTGAAATATGAGGCGTAGACGGTAGAGATTGATAAGTGCAGGAGGAACATCATGAAATACCTTTGGAACAGTACGAGATGGAAAGTTTTAGAGTTTAGTATGTTAAAAGCCAAATAGTAAGATTAAGTACAGTATAGTAAGGTAAACTAGCATTTCAGGTTGGATTCTCGTCCGATTGCCATTCCTGGCACTGCGGACGTCATCAGCTGTCTTCCAAAGGGAAGATCAGAATTTGTTCAGATGATTTCGCTCGTGGCTTCCTATTGCCTCACAGCCCTGGTTTGGAACGAGGGGGACGATGAGAACCCCAGTCACCGACAAACGCACGATGCCGGCGATGAGCCTTGAACCCACGACCCCCGCAGAAGTCGGTTCAAAGTCCACCGCCCCAACGACCGTAGCCACACCGCTGTCCTATAGCCAAGTATACAGACTTGAGGGTCGAGATTAAGGGGAAACTTAAGGGTAGAGATTTAAGACCACTAACCTAAATTTCCAAAACCCGGAAATAGCAATACAAATTCCGGCATTTTGGCAATTTTTCTTTCTTCCTCTACCTTGAAAAGTTGAGTAAAAAGTGGATCAACAAAAGTTGCTCAAGTCAAAAAAAAAAAAAACATTTTTGGACAGTTTTGGTTTCTTGTTTGAGAGCAATTTTTCTACAATTTTAACATCAAAAAAGTTTTGCATCAACCAGATTCAGTCAAAATTACACGGGAATATTATTTTGAGGTTTGGATATCTGAAAAGTGTTGTATCTAATTAAAACGCTGCAAATTATTACACAAAGGTTTATTGGTTTTCTATATAGATCACTAGTCTGCAAAGAACACGGCTTTGCCATTGTTATCACCAACCAACACGAAGAAAAATATCGATCACATTTCGGTCAGCTAACATTTGAACGGAGAATAGGCTTCATTTGCGATTCACACTCGTGTTTCTGATTTATCGTGAATCCAACCCTTAAATTCTGGTAGGGAGCGAACGGTTTGTCCTTCAGGGCTCCGCGAGGTCTCTAAAAATGCTTAAAATTCAATACTATCTTAAATTGATGGGAAAACAATACCTTTATATCAAAATCTTTTGAGTTGGGGCGAATTTCAAATTTCAACCCTTAGAAATGACCTACATCAAACAAAAGCTTCGGGGCCCAACTAGACTCGTCCAATGCTAACTGAGGAAAGTGCCGCGTACGGCGAACGGACGGCCAAATTTGTATTCGATTTTTGGATTCTACGTACCTTGAAACGTAAAATAACAAATTTTGAGGAGGGGTTAAATTTTTTTTCTTGGTCGATTCCAAAGGTTCATTACGGAAAATAATAAACCAAAATTAAAACAACAGAAAAACTTTCAAGTATTTGGATTAGTTTGTCCATTTGACTTTTTTTTTCTAAAAATAGCAAAAAACTGAAAAACTCACTTAAAATTGTCGAAAAATTAAAAAAATCACTTCAGTACTCTATCAGTAGGAACTCTCTTCAGTATCACCTCTGCGAGAGCTGATAAACTGTACTTTTGATCATTTCCTCCATAAAAAAAACAATTTTTTTTGCCGCAAAAAGCGGAAAAAACTCACTTTATTTAAATTGTCAGAAAACATAGAACATTAAACTTCAAAATGTCGATTTCGCTCAGAATGTCTGTATCAAGGATTGGCTTTTATCTACGAATTTCATGTTTAGTGGGTACCACAGTGAGTTGGTTCATGCTGCCCACAAACAACACGCCAGATTACCCTGCGGAGTGAATTCCACTTTATCGTTACTCCGACTTTACCCGCCTTGGTAGACGTTTTTCGAGACAATTTTGGAATCTACGATGCTTACCGGTGATTTTCGTGTCCGATGCAGCACGCTGTGAAGTTACAATGGTGGTCCCTCTTCAATATGCACATATCACAGACTGGACAGTGCCAACTCCTGTAAAACATTATGCACGTTCGTCTACACTTTCAAATCGTCTAAATTATGTCAGTAGAGCACGTAACATAAAATTTAAAATACTTTGAAATATTTAGATTTGTCAGTTTTAAAAACCAAAAATGTGACTGCTGGTTTTGAATAGAGCTCTTGGCTCATCCAGTAGAGGATCTACCTCCTTATCTCATTTTAGAAGATCGATTTCTTTGTGGACATTAATTTGTCTCTATTGGATGTTTAATAATGAGGAATTTCACCATGTCAGAATTTCCTATTTTTGACCCCTCCTAGAGATGGTGCTTTTACATTTTGCTCCTTTAAAACAACGAGATTTTTGAAAGTGTATCCTCTACAGACCGAGCGTCCATTTAATTGGACACAAGTTTGAAGTTCCCACCTAAACAGTGTATCGAACCTACCCCAAACTTTTTTTATCCTTGGTGTTGTCGGAATTGTGGAGAATTATGGCAACACTGCAAATAAGACGGTCATCTTTGATTTACCGTCGAACATGGAAGAAGATAGGAGGAAAGCTCACTTCAATAGGCTGAAGCGTGCGCTTTTTTCGTTTATCGCGACAGTAGTGTTCTCTTTAGGTGGCGAACAGAGTTAAGAAGTGCTATTCACGGTCACTAGAGCTCGTAACGCTTCCCCTCCCCCCAGCACTGATAACAGTTACTCCAACGTACTTGTCAGATGTGTTTCTCGTTTCTAACGTATTTTTTTCGTCTTTCTGTTTGATAGTGGTTCGTCTCCAAGTTTAATTTTCTCGTCTTTCTATTCATCTACAGTGGTTCGTCTCTAGTTTGCTTTTCACTTATTCAAAACATGAAGTAGTGTTGGTAGATGTCGATTCCGATAACTTGAGACCACCAGTAGGTACGCCTCGGCAGAAATGCAGTGATAAGTGTGATGCAGATGATAAATGATGATATATCATTTATCTAATTTATCTACACTATACATTTATCTACGATATATTGTAGTGTAACTACAGTCCTTGGATATAATTTTTTGTAGGAATTCAGTTAGTTGTTGTATTGTAAAAGTTGTTGTGTTGTTGATATTGAAAAGAAATTACACTTGTCATATTTTGTGCCAATCAGTGGTTTTCTAGCACAATATTTTTGTTTTTCATTTTATGGTGGGTATGTACATACATGCCGTTACTCCTTTTCTTCTGGTATATTATTTCTATAACTATTACGATAGTTATAGAGAACAGAGCGTCCTAAATCGTACTCCACAAGTAATATTGATGAAGTGCAATTTTATAAAACCCGCGGGAATGAGCAGGAGGGACGAAGCTGCGCTCTAGCGACTGAGTGGCATAATGTCGGAGGACTATGTTTTTCTTCGCCACCTAAAGGTTGCGCTGAGAGCGGAGGGCGATTTTTCGTCACGTTTTTTAACGTTGACTGAGCTTTCCTCCTGTTTCTTCCATGCTTCGAAACTGGCGGAGAAATGGATCCGAAAACGAAGCACTCGTTCCATGGTAAGTTTTAGTGATTCTATCCTTAATTTCCGAAAAATTTCTTATTGAATCTTGTTTCGAGGAATCTAGTGGTGCACTAATGGTTTGAAAGATTCGGATTGTATTAACGTCATAGCAATGTAATTTATGGCGTCCATTTAATTGGACGCCCGGTTTATCTCCTAATCAGAGGGACGTCCAAAATATTCAGGACTCAATCACAAACTTTTTTCAAAACAATTATTGACACCAGCGAGATTTGGGTTTATTTAATTCTTTTAATTTAAATATCATCATTCTTCACCCAAATTAATGTTGGAGTAAACTTTATATTCATCAAGCGTCATTGCTGAAGAATTTTTGTAGGAAAAATAGCTGAGTACTTGACTCTAAAAGACTACCTGGTTTTAAAGTTGGTGAAGATGAATGTGATGATGTTCTTCACTATCCACAATTTGAATTCTTATTAGGTGGTATTTGGCAGTATTTT
Organism: Apolygus lucorum; assembly: GCA_009739505.2. NCBI lineage: Eukaryota > Metazoa > Arthropoda > Insecta > Hemiptera > Miridae > Apolygus > Apolygus lucorum. The sequence continues at coordinate 25,263,068 of CM019170.2, forward strand.
CTTGAACCTATTCTGAAATTTGAGTCTAGTTACCCTCCCTTCCAGAAATTGTCTACAATGTCAAAAGGATCACAACAGAGGTGATCATCGCTGATGCTTTGATGGCGGATGAAGTTTCAGAATTCGTTTTATCCTCGAGACTCAATAATCGATTATTTTCGATATCAAACGTAACCTTCTCAACATAATCTTCTCTGACCCGATCAGCTGGTCGTGAAGGGGCGCCATTTGCGCTCCTATCCAGCAAGGTTATTCTGTTTACATACCAAGTTTCGTGGTATGTAAACAGAACGATGGTGATAATATTCTTTAAAAGCAATTATGTAATCGTTATTATTATGTCTCCCTTGTGGGTTAGATGTCTGACAAGAAATTCCATACTCAGTATGTGTCTTAAGATACGTCTCTGCGGTGGTTTAGACCCCTTTGAGCAGAGTGTTGTTGAGTGTGACGACGATTTTCCTGACATAACTCGCGAAGATCTTGTGGAGTATCTTGTATTGAAGACGGATTTCATATCCCTGAAGCAACTGAAGTGCTGCAAATCTTTGGATCCGCACAACTTCGTTAATTCAGGGCATGTGAAATCCGTCTCATGCAGGGTACTCCCAGGTGACAAGGTGGTGGTGTTTGGAAAGGTAAGTAATTCAAATGTTATCCAATTATTACTTGGTTAATTGAAATAATAACGATGTATGCCATGTTTTGGGCAGGTAGTAGATTCAACAACGGTCGTTTGATGAAAATAATGTTATGATAGCATCCCCTGCCCATTGCTAAGTCAACATTGTTATGAAACTTTGAAAAATCATGGGAAAAGATCTACTCATGATAGAAGAATCCAGTTGATACCAAAACTCTCAGTGAGGGCTCTACTTTCAATTAAAAATTATAATAAACCACTTTCCCGACTCTAGCACGCACCCTACTTCGAGCCATGAAGCAGTACCTATTGTATGAGCAATTTTTCAAAATTAGGTTCCATATATGTATATATTGACCTAAACGTTTACTCCGTTTTATGGTTCGAATATGGATAGATTAACATGCAATGGAGTCATTACTTGAATTTTGAAATTCAGGAGATGAAGTGCATATTTACGATCAATCGTACAATGATCATTAAATGATTAGTAAATTTTACTAATGAAACTTCAAAACAATCACGCAAATTGGTTCGAAATTATCTTCCTGGGAACTTCGTACAAATCAAAACACTTGGACACAAACAAAAACATTTCGTGAAGCTCGTCCAATGAGGGTAGGTATTCTATTATTACTACCTAACTACTGATGACTGAAGTAACGTAAGCACATTACAATGTGATGTATTTTTATTCTTACTGGTGATGAAATGCCGAGAACAAACTAGTATTTGTTTGGAGTTTAGTTGTCGCCCTCTCAAATTGCAATTGATTCGAGCGAGCCACCTTGCTCTTCTTATTTCTTATAGGTCTTTTGTCTTTTCACATTGGCTTCTAATGACTTTTGGTAAACCATACAACGAAATACTGCTCCCGTGACGGGAAGAGCAGCCAAACACCGGACAAATCGGCATGTCTAATGAAAAAATCTTTGTTTACAACGATGGGAATTCAGTCAGTTCATCGAACATGGTTGTCAGGAACGCTGGGAATCAGCGACGCCAAAAGGCTGATATTATTTTTTTTTTGGAAAGTTCTCTTGTCTTTCCACACTGTTTCTACCTAATCACTTTTGGCAAACCAAAAAATTAAATACCGCTTCCGGGACGAGAAGAGCAACTAATAACCTGGCATAATGAAAAACGGAGTCAACATGGCCGCCTTTCAGCGAGATTCGAATAACCGTTCGATTAGTCGAAGAATCGATACATCCATTCTGTGTGACGTCACACGGATAAAAGCAATACAGCTTTGGAGGGAAGATATTGATAAATATCTTCAATCTGAATCTGATAAAGACCTCAATTTGGACGATCTGAAGGTTGTCGACGTGGATTCACGAGGTAGCCTGTTGGAACATTCATCATTTCGTAGACTTGGCTTTGGCTAACGCCTGGATCCTGTCCAGGAACGCCAGGATTAAATCGACCTAAAAATAAAAGGAACGACATCCTCAGCTACTTAGATTTTAAAATGTTGGTGGCAGACCAGATCCATTTACGACGAAAAGGGGATCGACGGCGATGTGACCATCAACTCTTCGTTCTGGAACTCCACGAAGTAGGGGAGAAGCAAGGCCTTGTACCTCATTGAAACTCGAGGCTATGCATCTTCCAGCCGTTGATGAAATGAAGAATGCAGCACGATCCAAGTTACCAGATTGTAGAAAAATATCAAATTTGTAAGTAAAAAATGTTTGAAGCAACTCTGTGTGACGAAAGGGAGTTACCATGAAAGGCTGTGACTTAAGCTTTTTCTGCTCTGAATTAGTCACAAATTGGGTAGTTAATTTTTAAAATTAATTTGAGCGTTCATTCTATGTAAGAGATAAGATTGTCATTTCATGTTTAATCGAGAAGGCATTTTAAAATTAGGGAAAAGTTTGTATTGTGATAATTTTTAGTTCATTATCCGATTTTTTGGTGTTTTTTTACTTTTAAGAAACTGAAATTGACTGATCAAACTAAACTAAAGGCTTTGCCAAGTCGAGATAATATTAATTTCAAGTTGTTTATTCCTTTAAACAACCAAATTATGCAATTTTTTAATTAGTAACGACGAAATACATTTACTAAACCGTGATTTTTTTCTTAGAATGGGTGGGGGGGTCGATAGAGTCCTGGTGTCCATTTAAATGGACGTTTTGTAATTCCTATGCGAAATAAGTTTTTTTCGAATTTTGATATTTTTCGAGTTATTTGAGCTCCAAAAAGCCAGAGAAACCAAAAAAAAATTTAAAAATGTTATTACTGCAAGCTCGGGACTGTACTTAAAGCTGAATGAAACACTAGGGAGAGCAACTAATACTAAGCAAATATGCTTCATTGCTATGAAATTGACACATTCAATTGGACCTGGCAACGTGAAACCAAGTCGGACTGTGCGTGGCAATACCAGACCACCTTCGTCCTGATTCATGTCCATCAGAGCCAGAAAACATCATTGTATTCAGGGTTTTATACGTTAGAGGTGTGTCGGTTCAGCTGTACCGGGACTGTGGAACCGAGTATCAACTTGTAACGGTTCCATACAGAGACAAAAACTCAGCCCTTACCGGTCCAGTTCCACGGACCAATTAGATATCATGGAATGGCTCTGGACTGGGAAGGGATTTTTGGAACCAGTAAGCATGGAACTTGTCTCCAATTCAGTTCCATGTACCGGGAAGCGCCCTTGCCAATTCCACGGACCGATTATTTCGGTTCCATGTAGCGGGAAGAGCCCTTACCGTTTTCATGGACTAGTTATAGTATCATCACTGGGCTGAAAGCTGAATGTGGGAGCCCGAGAAGCGTTCTGATTGGTGGAGCTCCAGGACGTAGTTATAGCGGAAAGCAACAGATAGCGTTCATGATCACTTGTTCCCAACCTCATCACAACAAGTCACCTTGTTTATCACATATTTTTCTCCTTGGTGCGTTACCGGCTGCATCTAAGTAATTAATTTGATAACATTCAGTTATATTCGCGATACGTACGAAAAAATCGAGCGATTTTCAATAATACACTGGGTTTCAAACGTTTCTTTGGGTGGCAGTAGGGTGTGCGCCTGGGTAGGAAAAACTGTTTATTGATATTTTTAATCTAAACTAGACCTCATTCTGAGAATTTTGGTACCAACCGCCGCCTTCTAGCGTGTGTAAATCTTTTCCTATGAATTTTTATAGTTTCGACCGTTTATGACGTCACAATGGGCTGGGGGGTCCCGCCCTGGCAAAAGGGGCGCGTGACGTCATAAACGGTCGAAACTTTGAAAAATCATAGAAACAGATCTACTCACGCTAGAAGGTCGCGGTTGGTGCCGAAATTCTCAGAATGTAGTCCACTTTCGATTAAAAATCTAAAAAAAATCAAGGCGCACCCCCCGTTGTCAATTGAATATTTGACCTACTGGCGATAGGGACAACAACAATTGCATAAGGAACTCTGAAAATACCTTTCGCCTCGATTGGTTTTTCCAAGTAATTTTTGCAAATCTAAATGATGATGAAACGAAAAGTTATCAATTTCTGGTCATTCGAAAGGATTTGAAAAGAAGCGGTATGAAGAGTGTGGCCTCCCCCTCCCCACCACTTCCGTAGTAGTTCCTCAATCCTAGCTGAAAGTAGATAGCGCAACTGAGGCAGCCTCAAAAATGCTTGCACACCATTTTAACGTTGGCTTTCTTCTCTGTTAACTTGTCTCCAGTACTCTGTGAGTATCATGGAATGGCTCTGGAGCGGGAAGGGATCTTCTGGACTGGTTACCATGGAAGCTGTCTCCAGTATCATTATTCTTATTTTATGTTCTCAAACTGCAACGATAAATTATTCTTTTGTTGAATTGTTTGTTCACTATTATTGTTAATTGTGTCTTTTGACCAACGTCTTCTTCCATGTCATGAGGGTTGGTTTTGATCGCCCTCGGTAGGCAGTACCGGTAATGGAACTGTACTGGTAATTTGGAACGGTTACATCTTTGTTACTGTAATCGTTGGAACCGTTCCAGGGAAATACCTGGACCAACACACCCCTATTATACGTCTATTGTGTGCCTTGTCAGGTGGCTGTACTCTACCTGGTCTCACAGCCTGAATGATATCAACACAGCCATAATCTTTGATTCAAATCACAAACCACCTTCAGATCTCATAAACTCGACTTTCAGGACTTCACCACTTCAGTCACCTACCTAAAATTTGGAGACCTGAGATACATACCTGGGTGGAGCCACCGCCTCACAGACGTCACAAAACCTCCAGTTCGGTTTCATCTCCGAAGACAAAAACCTCCCTCGAATGCTCGTGTCCAGGAAGAAAACAATCACATAGTTCCCCACAACGTTGAAGAGCAACCAAGTGCCGATAGCGCAATGAATGTAATACGGCATACCGCCTTCGGCGTAGTGTTCAGGGAGGACCAGGAAGAGTTCGAACCAGTAGATTACTTGAATCATCACTAATATGAACGTCACCGCACCAAAATCCATGAAATTTTTAGGTAATAAACGTTGCCTCAACATCATTTTGAATCGTTCAAAAGAACTTGCGATTATGGGAAATTTAGCAAAAATGGCAAAACGCTAGAGAATAAATTGGTGCCCCCCCTTCATTACCAAACGAAAACATTCTTGTCAACTTCTTCTTCTTCTTCTTCCTTCCCTTATCAGACTCAGATATCAGACACAAATTAAAAACCGCACTCAACAGTCCGGCCATTGTGCATCTATCATTCTACTAGATTGAAAAAAATTTTAAAATATAGAGATTGAAATATAAAATGTAAAGAGAACATTTTAAATTAAATAATCAATGTTCTAGTTTCAGTGCAGAAGTAATAGGTTATAAGTAGCATTAGAGTAGACGTGGCGCTGTTTTCGGATTCACTGAGTACTCTTACATTACTTAGAGGTGGTCCCAGGAGAGCTAGAAATCCATTAATTGGTGGGATATTAACTAAATTGAGGGAACTTGATATAGTGGGAATATCCGTTCATTTTATTTGGATTAAGGGACACCGTGGGATTGGTTACAACGAGAAGGTAGACAAATTGGCCAGACAAGGAGGGGAAAGGGGGACTTGTGTTAACATGAAAATTCCTAAAGAAGATTTATTCTCTTCCATAAATAAACATCATCGGTCTCAATGGATTGATCAATATAAATTATCAGAAAAAGGGGTTTTTTATAAAATTGTTAACCCAGTTCCACCGTCGATACCTTGGTTTACTCACGAAGTATCGAATAGAAAGCTTGTCGTCATGATGAACAGGCTCCGTTCCAATCATGGGATATGCTCCATGTATTAACCCTTTAGGGACTGATTTACGGGACGCGCATCGGCCACCCAGGCCTCTATTAAAATTGCATCGCTGACCCCCCTGGCCTGAATTATTTCGCCAAAATCGGCGGGTGCGCTGCGCTCGCAGTTTTTCTTATATTTCTCAGCTCAGCTTTATCAAATTTCTTTAGAATTCTTACACAATAATCTTTATATATTTATTGATGTTATGACAAGTCAAAATTGAAATATAAACAGGCATTGAAGGTTTATAGTTAACAGAAACCAAAAAACAAATACTCCTCCGGTTCTATAAATGCATCACTTTCTTCATCTTCTACATACTCTTCTTCCTTATCACTAAGACCATCCGTAATAATTTCGCGAATCTCATCATCGTCATAAACACTTTTTTCAGACATTGCACAAAGATAGATCAATCACAACTGCGCGTCAACTAAAATCTACAGGTGACACACGTTTGAAAGGGTTCTGAAGAGGTAAGGGGGGGAAGGGAGGGTTGGAAAAGAGGTACAACGGTCAAACAACAATTCAGAATAGTGGTAGTACCAACAAAAATCCAATAGATAGCAGGAGAGGTGAGAAAGAGACACATTCTTGTAGAAAAAACAGGCGACGGATATATCCGTCGCTGGGCCACCTGAGCAGATTGAGGCCGACGGATATATCCGTCGGTAGTCCCTAAAGGGTTAATTTAAAATACTAAAGCAAATTGACACCCCATTGTGCCAAGCTTGTGAGGAGGATGAGGGAACTTTAGAGCACATGGTTATGATATGCCCAGTGTATAGTGATGTAGGTGAGGAGCTGTTCAATAATATTACCCCGATTCTGATCCAACCATTCCACTACCACAAGCTCATATATAATACCGCTACATACAAGTTTATTTTTGATTTTTTCTCTACACTTAATGTAAATATTTAAGAGGTAAATGCAGTGTTACTAGGTAATAAGATATGATAACGCCTTGTGGCAAAATGTATACATTTTTGTATACATTTGGCAGACGTTTTCTTTATTGGCATTGTACAATTATACATAATTGTACAATGAAAATAAAGAAAACGTCTGCCAAGTGGGTGTGGCACATAGCTTCCTCGTATCCATAACCCAATTGTATATATGATCCGATGCATGGTAGTTATTCTCAAAACATCAATCTCTAAGTACCTTTCACTACCCTCATAGGGGACCATCTACACGCTGATCCGGACAATCCTAGAAAATTTCATCAAATTCGGATGAAAAATTGAGTAGGTGTAAGTGATTGGATCAAAACAATTCTCAGCCTCGACTGGGATTCGAACCCGCGATCCTTAGAGCACAAATCAAGACTCTATCCTCTGCGTTATTAGAGCCTCATCATGTATACGATTTGAGACTCTCACAGGAGTCCGTTCCTCTATGAATGAATCCCTCTATGAAAAACAATTCTCTATGATTTTCATAGGGGACCATCTAAACACTACTCTGTAACATCCCTGAAAATTTCATTGAAATCGGGTAGAAAATGTGGAAATTATGGCCGTTTTTATTTTTTTTTTATTTTTTAAATAAACTCCCCTCAAAGACAAAATGTCTTGTGTGACGGAGGGGGCACGCCATAAATGAAAATAAATTAATAAATCAAATATAATGGGGAGGACGCCCAGGACTCACCCGACGCCGGCCCTGGGGATGAGGGAAGATGAGGAAGGTGGGGGTGGGAGAGAGGGATGAAGAGAAGTGCCTCTATAAAACGACCACCAGTTCAAATACGAGCCGAGCAGGACGCGGGTGGTGATACCACGGAGTACGCCTACCGAGATGCCCAACTCGCGCAACTCCGTGGCACTTGTCCCGCACCACACCCCGCGCCATGACAAGGTTGCAGCCATCACCCTGATGTTGTTGGGTACCACTCCTTTTAGCTCCGACACCGCTTGCCGTAAATCATCTCTATCATACTTTCTTATCTTAGCCCGCCTAGTCTGCTCCATGTCCAAGCTGCCATTGACAACTTGGACATCCAGGATAATGCAAGACTGGTCGGGCTTGACGGCAACGATGTCGGGCTTCTTACCCTGGTCACTTGGCATGTGATACAATCTCTCCCTCTCAACATCCCAGCCGCTAGATGACAAAGCACCTGCTATCTGCTTGGCAACCGCATCATGATGTAGAATGCGGCCCCCATGAGTCCGAGGACACTGCTGCGCTACATGATAAAGATGTTCATTTCCACTCCGACAGGCACGGCAAAGGGTTAGGGTTGTCCCGCGACTACCTCTCGAACACCGTACCGCAGTTGGCAGAGTTGCCATGCGGACGGCATGAAAGTGTCGGTAGTCACGGGCCCCAATGCCCTCCGAAGCCCAATCTACCCATTGGGATGAGACAAGGCTTTCGGAGCACTGTCGGAGTTCTTTACCATCTACTGACTCATGCAGGGCAGCAGCAAACTCAGCAGACGAACTGGGTTTTGGAGCAGATGGTGTTGCTCGGTCGCACCATGCTAACTGCTGCCTGACAAAATCAAGATCAGCAGCCGCACGGGCGACCTCCCAGCTCGACCCTTGAAGGGCTAGCAGGCGCTGGCGGCGCAGGGAAGGGATACATGCCGAGAGAGACACAATGCCAAGCCCACCGGATTTGACCGGTGCGTGGAAATAGGCACTTGGGACACCAGGTGGGAACTTCAGCCAAGAGCGCACAGCAGAGCGAACTTGTCGATCTAACTCTTGCAGCCTCCCCGCCATAAGCCTGCCAAAGACTAACCCATAGGTCAGCTTTGGCAGTAAGTACGTGCGGAGGAGGCGCAGCTTCTGCTGTGGCTTCAATGGAGCCTTGGTAACGCGAGCTAGCGCTCTACCAAGGTCCACACAGCTGGTGGTAATGGTGGCCACCCCCATGAAGTCGACTCCAAGGTACCGCCAAACCTCCAGCACGGATCGAGATGGAATGGGGGACTGTCCTACGACAAAACCCCCATCCACAACTTTCACCTTGTGCTGGCGACCCGACGGGACCAAGGAGACAGGGACCAAGGAAAATCACGTTTGCGCATGCGCAGTGGCTACTATCAGTCCGGAGGTGGTGATTTTCATAGGGGACCATTTAAATACTAATCTGTAACATCCCTGAGAATTTCATCGAAATCGGATGAAAAAGGTGGAAGTTATGGCCGTTACAAGGAATTCACGTTTGCTCATGCGCAGTCGCTTCTGTCAGTCCGGGGATGATGATTTTCATAGGGGACCGTCTACACACCAACCCGCACAATCCCTGAAAATTTCATTGAAATCGGACTATAACTTCGTATAGTTATGCGCGTTACAAGGAATTCATGACAGACACACAGACACGAAACCAAAATTGTTCAGAAAGCTCTAAAACGCAAAACGCGAGTGAAATTTTTGATTTTGGAGAACTTTTTTTTTTTCATCCTTGAAAAGTGAAAACAAAGCTTCCGCTCTCTTGGTCGCCTCGGAAGCAAAAGGACAATAGCGATGGATCCCTCATCAAACTAAACTTTCTGCTGAGGAACTGTCCATGAATATCATCAAGCTGAATGACATCACCACAACAGGACAAGTACAGCACCGTCCCGTAGTGAAAGTCCCTAGAATTTATGGATCCTACCATAGAATTATACTGTTAGTCTTCTCTAGGAAAATACTAAATTATTAGACTATTTCATTGTATAATTGTGCTTCGGATTATTAACTGAAGACACTAGAAATACCATGGAATTAGGTATTCTAGGGTCTTTATTGTCTGCAGATGTGTTGTGTTGGTACAACTGCAAGACTTCAGACCACCGTTTCACGAGTTCAGACCATTCACCGTTTCACGAGCATCGATCGCCAGCTTTCCATCGTCTATCGATAGTCAAGTATCGAGTTTTTCCCTTCGTCCCCTTTCATCCTGTAATCTCGAAGTTTCTCATCTCGAATTCTCGACCCAAATCCATCCTGCAGATCTGCGGTGCGGCACCCCGCGTTGTTCCTGTGATAGATACAACCAAGTTTACCTGCACAAAATGCTCCCCCTCGCTTGAAGGGGTTTACTTTCCCGGTCGGTAGTTCGCGTGTTCAATTTCGTACAAAAGAATCCGCATTTTCAGGACGGTACCCGGAAAGGTTTTTCCGACGTACAAGACATGCCCCTCAGCAACCATCATGTGTTCCTCTCTACAGCCCCTACGACGGAAGAACCACAGATCCACTACGACCATGATGTTCCCCACGAAGACGAGGAACGACTGGAAAACCTCTTCAAATCTTTGGACGTCGATGGAAACGGTCGTATCGACATTCACGACTTATCAGAGGCCCTCAGGAACTTCGGAGTCGCACATGAATATGCGCAGGTACGGTTTTGGACGAGGGCGGCGTTTGTAGCTCACATAAATAGCTATTTTCTGTCGTTTTCTCCGGCAGAATGTTTATATAGGAAGCCCCAATAGTGTTCTTCTGGTCTATTTTAGTTTACGAGCCCTGCAAGGGCTCTTGAAAATCCTGGGGGTAAAAGTGGAATTATCACATTCCGCTTTCCCCTGACCTGTTTATCTTATCAATATTATCGGTTCCACGTTATCAAACGGTATCGTACATACCTGACCTACCTGATGACATTTTAACTTGATGAATTTGCCACTAAACGTAGGGGAAGTCGTTAAAGGTGTGAAACGAGAACTATTCCACCGGTAGCTGAATGAAAGCACAACACGTTGGTAGGTTCTACCGTTTATTGATCAAATGAGGAGACACGTCTCTTGTCCAGATGGAAGCGCCATTGTTCATTATCCCAACTTTCACTGTACAAGAAATCATGTTGTCTCTGAAAAAGGCATAAACGACTCCGAAAAACATCTTCAAACCATACTCTGTGCATACTGTATGTTGGTATGGTATACTTAACATCGAAAAACCCAAGAATCGAGTAAAAACAAACTTTCTAAAAGAAATTCCAACACCATTGTTCCTTTTCTTAACCCTTAACTGCACACAATTTCCGATTTTCTTGAAAAAAAAAAGAATTTCATGTATTTTGGCCCCCTGAAAACGAAAGTGACAAGGAAAAGTCCCTAAATCACATAGTTTGACCGATAATCCCTAATTTATGCCCTTATCATATATGATAGAACGTGGTTAAGCAGCCGAGACGATGATTTAATATGTGATATAATGCGAGTAAAATGGTTGAAAGAAATACATGAGACCAAATAGGTTTTTCGCATACTACTATTTAAAAATCAGATTTATAATGCTATAAGAAAGCATAAATGCTCATTTGGAGTTTCTATCACCTATTTAGAAACTTAGTAGGATTATGGACAAAAATCTAGTGATATATTATATATAGACATTTTTTCAAAGAATTTATTACGAAAATTTGTATGTATGTAATTAAAAAAAAGGCTTGCAGGAGGCAATCAATTTTCCTCTTATCATTGGCCAGACTAAAGACAAGAATAGTTGAAGAGTAAACAATAAGTAGACAATTTTTTACAAGGTGGCTTCGGCTTCATGTGACATCCCCACTTCTTCTGACAGCCCCATGACGATTTCTTGAAATTCATTTGGCAGAGAAGGGTCCATAATGAATATGTTGGCAAAAATTCATCAGGCTGGTCTAACTCAACATCATCATAATCTAATTCATCCACATCTAATAAATCATCTTCATCCTCATCTTCTCTTCCAATTTGTATTTCAAGGAATTTTTGTAGTTCATCATTATGCCATACTAGCTGAAAAGCCTACTAAAAGCAGGCAAAAACGATTCCTCCGACTCTCCCCGCCACCCACTCCCTCCGATTCCTCAGACTCTCCCACGACGGTTTTATGTAATTAATACGGTTGGGGTTTTTATGTAATTAGATTCTTTTGGTTCCATCTCTGTCCACATATATGAAGTGGTTAGGAACCATTTCTGAAATATAGTAGAGATACCTAATGTGAAATTTATGCTGACGTCAAATACAATTTATAAAATCATCAATAACATGAAATAAAATTATATTTAAAAAAACATCATGTGCAGCAAGTGGCTTGTATTGGAACGAGATGGTAATGCAGTGGAGAAGTCCACGTTCTATCATACATGAAATTCACCCAGGTCCTCCTCCTTCACGTTCTATCATATGAGATATCAAAGCAAAAGCGCAGTTTCCAATAACACTGGAAACTTAATCGATTAGTTCTTTTCATATTTCATTTCTACATATCTTGAGACAGCACGCAGTATTTTTTCAGCCGAAAATCTTCAAAAATGTTGTTGTAAGAGGTGGGCGTCGGTGGTCTAGTGGACAGTGTACCGGACTGCGGTGATAAGATGAGAACCGTCTAGCGGGGACGCGCGTTCGAGTCTGGTCGTCGCAGAAAGTTTTCTGTCTGTTAGACGATCGGCAATCTCTCGTTCCAACCCAGGGCGGTGATGTTTGGGAAGCCATGAGCGAAATCATCAGAACAAATTCTGATCTCCCCTTAGGGAGACAGCTGATGACGTCCGCGACGCCAAGAATGGCAGTCGGACGAAAATGGGGAATTTGCCTCACATTTTTTTTTTCGAATGAGGGTTTATTTTTATGGAATAAAACCATAGTGAGCTGCTCGAAAACGCATCCAAAAAATTTAGAGAATTTAAGGAAGATGGAAATTTTAAATGTGGTGGCAATGTGTAAGAGGCAGCCATGTTTGAAACGTGACGGATATTCCACCAATCTGACTTCAAAGGAGGTTCTGTGGCGCTTACCACAGAAGCGGAACATTCACCGCGAACATTCATTCGCGAACTTTCACCTTCCGAGTAGTGCGCACAAGAGTGCGCCACGAACTGGCAGGAAGAACACAGACACCAAATTGACCAAAAGAAACAGTATTACTCACTTTTTTACAATACGAATCTATCTACTAGTTTATCAAGCATTATTATTCTTCATCTTCTCTTATTTAGTTTCAAGATTTGAATCACATTATTCGAGTAGCCATTTCACTGGATCGTTTTGTGTGGCGTGCTAGAACTCTGTCTGTTGTCGTTGTTTTCGCGTCGTTTTTTTTTTTTTTTTTCGTATGACGTCAACAATATTCCTCGATTTTCGCGGTGTTTTGTAACAGAGGTTCACTTGTTTAGTCATCTTCTCCTACGGTAATTTTTTTCCGTTGGTTATTCCTAGTGTTAAACGTTATTCTAGGGCCCTATAATAGGATTTGCCTTGAAATTCCAGAATCTAAAATTGAGGCAAATTCCCCATTCAACCTGAAATGGTTGCTTACTTTACTTTTACTTTACTTTTACTGTTGTTGTAAGAGGCACAGCAAAACAACACTTCTCAGGCGTGTTGTCCACTCGTGATTACTGCTGATTTGAAGGAGGTTATAACCTTACAGGAGGGGTTATGGATATTCTTTGATTCTTACGAGATCTAGCGGTTGTTGATTAAAGTAAAAATACCATGAAGAGCTCGAGAAGACCACCAGAATGCTCTTGAGCCTCGTTTAAAGTTCCATATCATATGAGGAGTCAGGGGGAAAAACAATCATAGTCCACTTTTGGTGGAAATTGAGATAACCGTGACATCTAGTGGTGAATACAGATTACTTTCGGATGGTAGCGAGTAAAAGAGAAAAACATTCATAGTCCCTGTATTACAAGGGGTAAATGAAACGGTGTGCTGGGGAAGAACCATCAAAGTCCGCGCGCGTTGAGGGAAAAACAGTCAGCGTCCAAAGGTGCAGTATTTCATCCCCTCTCTCAACAGGTTGGGTTTAGCATTTTTGTGATTCACAGCTCACTGCTACTTAGTGTTTCTGTTAGCGTGTTTGCCTATTGATTCTGTTTGGTTGTGGATTGCTGAGTGTTCACTAATTAAAATGGAAAGTGGTAGTAGTGATTGTAGTGACGTGGGGACTGCTGCGAAAACTACTAAGAAGAGGAAAAAGTCAGGCCGCGTTCGTGATGTAATGAAGCTTTTGAGAGCCACCACTCACTAGGTTGGTCCAGATTGTAGGTGCCATCGACTTCGTTGTTCCGATAACGTCAATGAAGCCGAAAGGCGACGCATATTGAAGACATTCAACGAAATGTCTAACTACGACGATCAAAATCAGTATTTAGGTGGTCTGATAACCGTTCTCCCGGTTATGCGTCGACGAAGCCGAGTGGGCAGAGGGACAACTAACCTTGCTTCGTATTCCTATCGTGTTAGGAGTGGCCATGATGGAGACTTTCGCGATGTGCAAGTATGTTTCAAAGCATTCTCATCCATTCATGGAATTTCAACTTTCAGAGTGCAAAGAATTCGAGAATCGTTAGCCTCAACTGGCACAGTACCATTAGACGGTAGAGGAAAACACGGAAACAGGCCACACAAAATTTCTGAAGATACTATCGCTAAAGTGATAGAATTTATCAGTTCCCTAAAAGGGAGGAAATCTCATTACTCCCTGAAAAAAAGTAAGAAAATTTATCTCCCCGAAGAACTCAACATAACTAAGTTACATAAAATGTACACCGAAAAAAATCCTGATAATAAATTATCGTATGATAAGTTTCGCGAAATTTTTGAAACAAAGTTTAACATTGCATTCGGTTTTCCTAGGAAAGACACATGTAGCTACTGTGACACCACAAAAGCGGAAATATCTGTCCTTTCACAGAAATTAGATACCAGCAGTGATGAAAATAAAGCCCGGATCTTGGAGGCAATAAACAAAAAAATGTCGAAAAAGAACTTCATCTTGCGAGAAGCGAAAAATTTTATTCTCTGAAAAGAAAATATCGAAAATTGTCGTCAAAAGCAATCGATACCGAAGCTATAACCATGGACTTCCAAAAAAACTTACCAACCCCTAATGTGACCTCAAATGATGTCTACTATAAACGACAACTTAATTTTATAAGCTTTAATGTACACGTACTGGCCGATTCTACCTCTGTTTTCTACACTTACGACGAATCGGTAGCGAAAAAAGGGTCTGATGATGTTTGTTCGATGGTGCATCACTTTGTCCAAAACGTACTGTCATCTCAGGTTCGCAATTTGATAATATTTTGCGACTCTTGCGGAGGACAAAATAAAAATTACACTGTTTTTCGGTTCCTTCACTCTCTAGTTCACGCAGAAGGACGGTTTGACTCTGTGAAAATAATATTTCCCATCAGAGGACATTCATATCTAGAGTGCGACCGGGACATGAGTTTGATTAATGACAAAGCTTATACAGAAACTCCTGATGATTGGAGAGAAGTCCTTCGCAGCAGCAGAGTGAAACCGAAACCGTTCCAAGTGGTGGACTGTGGGAAAGATCTTTTATTCCTGAATTGGACTAAGCATTTCTCCAACAAGTACCCCAAGAAATGTCCAATGCCTACGAGACCTATTCGAGTGTTGGAAATCAGAAAAAATAGTCCCCAATTCATCTTCCACAAGAATACCTACTCTGGGTCGTTTGCGAGCTCAGTAATTCAGCGCAAAGTCAAACAAACCCCGAAAAATATGGAAAGTTCCACCACTCATCCAGAAATGTTGTACAATGGCCCACTTCCGGTCAAAGCAGCAAAATTACAAGACCTCCTCCAATTGACTCAATTTTTGGAAAACGAAAACTCCAGGAAATTTTACATGGATTTACAACGCACTGAAGAGGGAGATTCGGAAGAAGAAGCTTTTCCGAATGCTGAAGAGTGAACCTTGGCTACTGGGGAAGAACATTCATGGTCCATACCTTCAAACTCATCATGTTTTAATATGTTTAACAGAATGTAATATTTTTTGTTTTCTCTCCATTTTTCATCTTCAAACATGTCAATCTGTGACTGATTGAATTTACTGATCTATACGATTGAGTTGAACCACTTTTTTTTAATTTGAAACATTAAATTTCGATTTCCACGAAAACTTGTTTTAAGGACTCTAATTGTTTTTCCCCCTGACTCCTCATATATGATAGTTGGTGCAGTTAAGGGTTAACCATCCCTTCAACTGAAAGATTTCTTTGAAAATTCGCTCATTAATTCATGCTGTTTTTCTATAAATTTATAAATTATATTAAATATTCTTGGAAAAAAATGTAAATTAGCTCAAAGTTTCAAATATTGTGAACGAGATTTATGGATATAGGGTACTTTTTGAAATCAAACGAAGTGAATTGTAGTACTTTTTGAAGAAAAAAATGGATAAGAGTCCGCCGTTGTGCTGGATATAGTACCTTCTGAAATGAAACGGAATATTCACCTTCGTTTATCAAGGGAATTGGGTGTCTTTTGCTTCAAAACGATCGCATTTTTGTGAAGAACTACCCCCTTAAAACTCTGGAGTGTTTTAACACTTAAACGCTGCAAATTATTACACAATGGTTTATTATTTTTTATTTTTCTATGTAGATCACTCGTCTGCAAAGCCACCAACCATCCAACATGAAGAAAAACATCGATCGCATTTCGGTCAGCTAAAATTTGAACGGAGATTAGGCCTCTTTTGCGATTCACACTCGTGTTTCTGATTTATCACACGTCCAACCCTTAAATTCTCGTAGCGAGCGAACGGTTTGTCCTACAGAGCTCCGCGTGGTCTCAAAAAATTCTAAAAATTCTATAGAATCTTAAATTGAAAAAAAACAATACCTTTGTTTCAAAATTTTTTGAGTTAGGGCGGTTTCAAAATTTCAAAATTGATTTTGGAACCCTTAGAACTGACCTACATCAACCAAAATCTTCGGGGCACAACTAGACCCCAAATGGAGCCTACGTACCAAATTTCATCAAAATCGGTCAATGCTAAGTGGCAAAAGTGCCGCGTACGGCGGACGGACGGCCAAATTTTTATTCGATTTTGGTTTATTATTTTCAATAATGAACCTTCGGAATCGACCAAGAAAAAAAATTTTTAACACCCCCTCAAAATTTGATGGTTAACGTTTCAAGGTACGTAGAATTCAAAAAACGAATAAAAATTTGTCCGTCCGTCCGCCGTACGCGGCACTTTTGCCACTTAGCATTGACCGATTTTGATGAAATTTGGTACGTAGGCTCCATTTGGGGTCTAGTTGTGCCGCGAAGATTTTGGTTGATGTTGGTCACTTCTAAGGGTTCCAAAATCAATTTTGAAATTTTGAAAACGCCCTAACTCAAAAAATTTTGATATAAAGGTATTGTTTTTCCTTCAATTTAAGATTCTATAGAATTTTTAGAATTTTTTGAGACCACCCGGAGCTCTGTAGGACAAACCGTTCGCTCACTACGAGAATGAGGAATTTCACCATGTCGGAATTTCCTATTTTTAACCCCAAAATCGGATTCAGCACCTCGAAAAACCTCTTAAGGCAAACTTTCAGCCCGAACTTCCTAATTTACGAATAAACAAAACAGTGTAGAAAATACGAATGTTAAAAAAAACCGGGAAAATGACGTCATCCTGGAATAGTTCATTTATGGCCGCTTGAAGCGCTGAGATCGAGAAATCCATAGTCCCCAGATGCAAAATTTCATGAAACAGTAAAGTTCGAAATCGAAAAACTGAAGAAAAACTCGGCGCTTTGCGCCTCGGCGGGGGGCTCCGCCCCCCTGCACCCCCCGGTTTATTTCTTTTTCCATACTCTGTATGAAATCATAGGAACACAGAATGTGTTTTTGCGATACTAGTCATCCGTTAAATAAAAAACAATAATAAATGTGGAGTTGACATTAACATGACAACCAATAAACATATCACCAGATGTTTTTTCTGTCACTTTTTGGTGACGATTTTTTTTCGGTAGGTCATCGCAAAAACACATTCTGTGTTAAAACAGAAAAAGCAAGATGGGGAAAATTAGGTTTCCTCTGTTTTTGTTTGATAACTTTTCTCTTAGAAAACACAATTTCGTCGTCCCAGTGGGCAACACTGGGAGGAGACGGCGATCCGAACAGCACAATCAGCGAGCGTTCCCGCTTCACGTCCGTTTTCCCGGTTAGTTTTGAAATTAAAAATTTTGACTGTCTCCCAAAAATAACGCAATAAATAATAACAAAAATAACAAAAATAATAAGTTTGAACGTACGATAAATCAGAAACACGAGTGTGAATCGCAAAAGAGGCCTAATCTCCGTTCAAATTAAAGCTGACCGAAATGCGATCGATATTTTTCTTCATGTTGGATGGTTGGTGGCTTTGCAGACGAGTGATCTATATAGAAAAATAAAAAATAATAAACCATTGTGTAATCATTTGCAGCGTTTTGAGTACATAAACCTTAAAACTTACTGTTCCTCGAACTTGTAACAGTATCAGAATAAACATTATTTATTGGTACCTACCGTTGCAGAGATCATTAGATTTCGTTGAAAAATATCGGCAGTGACGTAGATGAACCGTCAAAGTTAAATATAAGCCGAAAATATGGTTTTGAGTTAAACTGGCAAAAAAGTGGCCTTGTGCATCCTCAAGTGATCTCGCAAGCCCTGATCACTTCTGTATGATTGTAAGAAGAGGAAACCTTTACGAGCAGAAGAAAACTCTGCGCTTAGCGACTCACCAGGGGGGGCGAAACATGGAACATGTTTTAGCCAAATTTAGTGCTTTTGGTTTTGGAACGCGTTGGGAGACGATTTCCGGGCTCCGACTTCCTTATTTTTCTAGCAGGTCAGTTTAGACACAACATTGCTATCAAAACATTAGTCATGCATATTATTTATTTTAAATTAAATTCATGACTCACTTTCTGATTTTGTAACATTTTTGGAGTTACGCTAGTTTGAAAGCAAAATTTCATGTACAATTTGCCGAATATTTCAGATTTTTATTGATATTTGAAGTATAACGATACTTTCAAAAAATGCAAGTTTACACTACTGAAAGCGACAAAAGCCTGTCAAGTTGGTTGGGTAGTGAAGCTTCTTCACGAATTTTAACGCTGATAAATAGAATTTAATGATCCAAAATTGGTTGTGTTGATCACAGCTCAATCGATACTTGAATTATTTTATTTTAAATGTGAATTTCACGACCAAGTTGCTGGTTTCCTGCTGTAAAACAATACGACTTTTGTGTGTGAAGATTTTTGTCGAATACTTTGCTAAATTTCATCAAAATTGGATAATTTTTTCGAAGGGTTTCCACGCAGTGGCTACTCAATCATTCAAATTCGTACGCAATCAAATACAGTTAGATTTATTGTCAAAAACTGCAGCCTAGAAGACCTGCGGAATAAGTCAAAAAAAGAAATGTATGATAGATGGGAAAAGGAATATAGACTTATGGAAGATGGGAAGGGTAGGTTCTATGCGAGCATACAACAAGAAATACCGCGATTACCATGGTTCTCCCAAGGAGATCTAGACCGCAGCTTCATACAAATTATAAGTCGGTTTCGATTTGATCACCACAGACTAAACAAGCCACTTGAAAAAAATAAATCTCATCGATAACGGAAACTGTGTGAGACAGAAGAGGAAGCGAACGCTAATCACATTATTCTCAAATGCAGCAAGTTCAACATCAACCGGAGAGAATTAATGAACAATCTTCTGAAGGAAAATATACCTCTACCCACCACAGCACTCCTACTACAGGACCAAAAATGCTACAAATTATTACAAAATGGTTTATTATTTTTCTATATAGATCACTCGTCTACAAAATCACCAACCATCCAATATGAAAAAAAAATCAAAAAAAAATCAACCATCGATCGCATTTCGGTCAGCTCTAATTTGAACGGAGATTAGGCCTCTTTTGCGATTCACACTCGTGTTTTGATTTATATATATATATTTCAATATAAACCCTCAAATTTTTGTAGGGAGCGAACGGTTTGTCCTACAGAGCTCCGCGTGGTCTCAAAAAATTCTAAAAATTCTATAGAATCCAAAATTGAAGGAAAAGCAATACCTTTATATCGAAATTTTTTGAGTTAGGGCGTTTTCAAAATGTCAAAATTGATTTTGCAACCCTTAGAAGTGACCTACATCAACCAAAAGCTTCGGGGCACAACTAGACCCCAAATGGAGCCTACATACCAAATTTCATCAAAATCGGTCAATGCTAAGTGGCAAAAGTGCCGCGTACGCCGTACGGCGGACGGACGGCCAAATTTTTATTCGATTTTTGAATTCTACGTACCTTGAAACGTAAACCATCAAATTTTGAGGGGGTGTTAAAATTTTTTTTTCTTGATCGATTCCAAAGGTTCATTATTGAAAATAATAAACCAAAATGCTATAAATATAGTATAGGGTGTCCAAGTAACTACGCTCCCCCCACTTATTTTCTCTAATTGTGTGAGAAAAAAAAAATCGGACAAACGCTATTATTCATAATTTTTTGCGTAGAATTCAAAAATGACAAAATTGCGCATCACGCCTTTGCGCAATCGTGCGCAACCATGATCAACTTTGTTTTTTCAAATGAGAACCCCCATTTTTTATTTCAGATTCGAATTTATCGTCAGATTTTATGAACATTTAACTTCGACAACTCGTTTTTTGGACGCGCACAACACGCTCAGCGAGCGCTCAAAGATGCGCAACCCAGAGATTGCGCCAAAGTTGAGATGAAGGTAAACCTCATGTGTGGCACATCACTTAGCACTGTTTTTCCACGCTGAATCTCGTGGTGATATCCCTTTCTTGATTTGATTTCATTTTACCTTATTTACAGCCGAAAAAGTCACTTTTTGAGGAGGAAATCATCGACTTTCTTATGCAGAGTATTGAATCATCCCAATGAAGTGTAAAAAAACTGTAAGATTTATAAAATTGTGTCAGAGAAGAAATAATTTGTGAAGGAAACGATACTCGGAAAAAATTCCACGGAAATTCGATGATTTCCTCCTCAAAAATTGACTTTTTTTGGCTGTAAATGAGGTAAAATGAAATCAAATCAAAAAAGGGACACCACCACGCGATTCAGCTTGGAAAAACAGTGCTAAGTAATGTGCCACACTTGGCACATTACCTTCATTACCTTGGTTTACCTTCATCTCAACTATGGCTCAATCCCTGGGTTGCGCATCTTTGAGCGCTCGCAGAGCGGGTTGTGCGCGTCCAAAAAAAAAGTTGTCGAATTGAAATGTTCATACAATTTGACGTAGAATTCGAATCTGCAATGAAAACTGGGGGTTCCCATTTGAAAAAATAAAGTTGATCATGGTTGCGCACGATTGCGTAATTGCGTGCTGCTCATATGACCACGGTGCGCATTGCGACCAACTTCGTTTTTTTAAACGAGAACCCCCATTTTTTATTGCAGATTCGGATTCTACGTGAAATTTCATGAACATTTCACCCCTCAACCGATTTTTTTTATTGTGCGCAACCCGCTCATTGCGCGCTCAAAGATGCGCAACCGCAAGGTTGTGTCAAAATGTGCATGTACGAAGTACCTAAGTGTGACACATGATATTTTAGTATTTTTTACGCTGAATCACGTGGTGATGTTAGTTTCTTGATTTTACTGCATTTTTATCAAATTATCGACGAAAAATGAACTTTAAAAAAAGGAAAATTGCATTTTTCAAGTGCAAAACCACCCAGTCTACTTTAAAACTTTTCCCAAGATAATCGAAAAAAGATTTTCAAGTAGACGGAACGGTTTTTTCACGAGAAATAACAAGTAGAGAGTCCTTGTGAAATTACTAGTGAAGAGTCCCGTGTGATAAACAATCGTTTTGACATGAATATGTCTTTTGGCTAGAGGTCAAGGAATTTTTCGCGGCACTTTTTTTTTATCACAAAAAATGCAACGCTGCAACCAGTAAACAAAGTCATAGCTTCATATCGGTAGCTATGAAGCAAGGTTCTCTAGAATACCTTCGTGCGATCGGAGAGTTTTTTTTTTTTAATGTCAAAACATAAAGTTCAATATGTCCCACAATTTATTAACAAGGATGAAGTTAACGGATGGGCACAGAAGATGCGAAATGAGTAAAAATGCAATTTTCCTTTTTTTAAAGTTCATTTTTCGTCGATAATTTGATAAAAATGGAGTAAAATCAAGAAACTAACATCACCACGTGATTCAGCGTAAAAAAATACTAAAATATCATGTGTCACACTTAGGTACTTCGTATATGCACATTTTGACACAACCTTGCAGTTGCGCATCTTTGAGCGCGCACTGAGCGGGTTGCGCGCAACAAAAAAAAAAATAGGTTGAGGGGTGAAATGTTCATGAAATTTCACGTAGAATCCGAATCTGCAATAAAAAATGAGGGTTCTCATTTAAAAAAACGAAGTTGGTGTGCGTTGCGCACGTGCGCAATGCGCACCGTGGTCATATTTGAGATCCTTGGGGAAAATCATGAAGATTCATTAAAAAAAAATTTTTTTACCACTACCTGGACGATTTTAGCAGGGGGAACGTTTTCGGGGACACTCTGTATAGGAAACTGAACCATAAAACCATCCGAATTTGAGCGAATTTGTACTATTAGGAACTGAGAAGTCTTCGCGAAGGAATTTGCTAGTCTAACAGCTATGACACTCATAGGGGACGGTCTAGGGACTAACCCATTTATTTGTGGTTAGTCGGACAAACAGATATGAACTAAACGGGAAAAGAAAATAAGAAAAGTCTACTTTGATAAAAGATTATGTATTTAACGAAAAAAAAACTGTAACCTTATTATGGGAACATTTCAGATAAAATGAGGAATTTCACCAAATTCTGTTTGCATTTTTCCTGAATAGTTAATGGTGTGGGATAGATGAAAATCGGGTTGATTTCGGAAAATAAGTCTCCTGTTATTTTTGGGAGACAATCGAAATTCATGATTTCAAAAAATAACCGGGAAAACGGACCTCTTCAACCTGAAGCGGGAACGCTCGCTGATTGGCTGTTGGGATTGCCATCTCCTCCCAGTGTTGCCCGATGGTACAACGAAATCTTATTATCTAAGAGGAAAGTAATAAAATTAAAAAAAAAACAGGGGAAACCTAATTTTCCCCATCTTGCTTTTTTTCTATTTTTTTCAGTTTTTCGATTTCGCACTTTACTGATTTTGTGAAATGGGGACTATAGATTTCACGATCTCAGCGCTTCAAGCGGCCGTAAATGAACTATTCCAGGATGACGTCATCCTCCCGGTTTTTTTAAACGTTCAAATTTTCTACACTGTTTTGTTTATTGGTAAATTAGGAAGTACGGGCTGAAAGTTCGTCGTAGGGGGTTTTTCGAGGTGCTGAATCCGATTTTGGGGTCAAAAATAGGAAATTCCGACATGGTGAAATTCCTCATTGTTGAAATTCTATCATCTAGAGGTTTCAAAGTTGTGTTTAAGCAAAGAAATAATCTTAAAGCTTTAGTTGGTTCTGTTAAAGATAAAATTAACGTTCAGGACAAGAGTAGGTTTTATAAGCTGTTCATGTGGGGCTTGAGTGGTCAAACTGGTAGGAAATTGAGGGAAATACAGCCTTCAATGATAACAAAGGTGATTCTGCTCTGCAAGTCTTCTGAGTGAATCCAAGGATTACTTTAGCTTTGACCTTTCAAATAGTCAGTGAGTTTAATTTTTCGGGAGGTATGGAGTATACAGGGTGTCTACCATTTGGATGAACCAAACTTCAAGGATCGATTCTACAACTAATTTACAACAAAAAATGTCTCCTAGCAATTTTTTCTTAACCCACTCAAAATTCTTTTTTTTCCACTTTAATGTTTTTATTCGTATTTTCAACCTTACAGCACTTAAGTGGTCATAACTCCCTTATTTCTCATGCTACTTCGGATCTGAGTACACCGTTGGGCAGAGCGTTAAATTTCCTATCCATTTAGTGGGAAACCCAGTTTCTTAAAGCCATTTGTAAAAGTAAAAAAATTAATCAAAGTTAATATTTATAATTTTTTTTGAAAATCGACATATTTCAGGCTAACGATTCTCCCGTAAAAAATACCGCTATCGTGGTGCACTCAACGGGAAAAACTACCCCAAGATCTCACCTTTCCAACGGTATGTCAGTTTTAAGGTCTAAGAGGAAAGTTTCTTCGAAAAAATTGAGTTTTATGCCTAAAAACAGTGCTTTTTTAGGCATATTCCGCTAGAGAGTCGACCAAGTATCATTGCCTTCACTTTTCAAGGACTGCAATTAAAAGTCCACTAAATTAAATATCCACTCGTATTTTACGTTTTGGCCCTTCCTGAACAATTTTGGTACCGTGTCTGTCCATCTGACAGTCGGTCTGTCTGTCTGAAAGTCCTTGTAGATGGCAAAAGCAATACGAAGCTACTGTCCGATTTTGATGTAATTTTCGGCGGTGTTCTCCTTGTAAATCAATGTGAACGCATTAAATTTTCAAAATCAAATTCAAAAATTTTAATTTTTTTTCTTACCATTTTAATTTCTAATTCTTTATCTTAATTACCATTTTTTGGTTTATTATTTTCAATAACAAGCCTTTGGAATTGAGCAAGAAAAAAAGTTAACCCCCTCTCAAAATCTTTTTATTGTTTGCCCGTAATAAGTAGCGCTATCGCGGGGCCAGTCAATGGCCAAAACTACCCCGGGATCACATCTTTTCTACGTTAAGAATCAGTTTTTCGTTTAATTAGATTAAATATCTTGAAATTGACTTTTTGTAGCAGAAGAATAACTTGAAGAGTTTCATTGACAATAATACTTTTTTTTTACAATACAAATCATTGTACCTACCAACGATACAATGACAGTTTTTTTGCTAATTGTTCTTTAATTTTATTTTAGTTCCATTTTTAAAATCAAAATGAACGGGCTTTCCGTTGAGTGGCCCACGATAGCACAACTTATCCCAGGTTAACAATAAACCTAAAAAATGACAATTTCTAAAAAAAAAAAATTTGTTGAATTTGATTTTGAAAATTTAATGCGTTCACATTGATTTACAAGGAGAACACCGCCGAAAATTACATCAAAATCGAACAGTAGCTTCATATTGCTTTTGCCATCTTCAAGGACTTTCAGACAGACCGACTGTCAGATGGACAGACACGGTACCAAAATTGTTCCGGAAGGTTCAAAACGTAAAATACGAGTGGATATTTAATTTAGTGGACTTTTTATTGCAATCCTTGAAAAGTGAAGGCAATGATACTTGGTCGACTCTCTAGCGGAATATGCCTAAAAAAGCACGTTTTTTCGCATAAAACTCAATTTTTTCGAAGAAACTTTCCTCTTAGACCTTGAAACTGACATACCGTTGGAAAGGTGAGATCTTGGGGTAGTTTTTCCCGTTGAGTGCACCACGATAGCGGTATTTTTTACGGGAGAATCGTTAGCCTGAAAAATGTCGATTTAAAAAAAAAAATTATAAATGTTGACTTTGATTTATTTTTTCATTTTTACAAATAGCTTTAAGAAACTGGGTTTTCCACTAAATGGATAGGAAATTTATCGCTCTTTCTAACGGTGTAGTCAGATTCGAAGTAGCATGAGAAATAAGGGAGTTATGACCATTTTAGTGCTGCAAGGTCGAATATACGAATAAAAACATTAAAGTGGAAAAAAAAGAATTTTGAGTGGGTTAAGAAAAAATTGCTGCGAGACATTTTTTGTTGCAAATTAGTTGTAGAATCGATCCTTGAAGTTTGGTCCATCCAAATGATAGACACCCTGTATAGGTACAGACTGGTAATTGACTTGGAAATTCGAAGTTATTAAAAACCCAGTAGGAGTTGAAATTAGGTAATTTCCCAATCCCTTCTCCAGAAATGAGTTCATTCCTGCTATATATAGCAGGAATAACAAAATATATTTGTTTTTTTTCCAATCACCAATGTTTGAGCTCTTTTTCACTATGCTGATCCTCCCTGTCCCTTTCATTTATCTTTATTTATCAGCCAATAAGATTCAAATGTCTCCTTTCACTTTTACCTGCTTCGTTCTGATTGGCTCATCACTTTCTCAACCAATGGGATTTGAGTTCCCATTCACCTGTGACTATTCTGGGTTCGATACTACAAGGTATTTCCATCGAAAAATCTGTCATTGCAATTTTGTTTCAACCCCTACATTTCCAATTTTTTTTTCAATTCAAAGATTTTTCCGTATTTTCGACCTTAAGTTATTAAAACTGCCAAAACTCCCGTTATTTACCAAATAAATTCAAATTTGAGGAAATTGTTGAAAATACGTTAAATTTTCAAGCTATTCAGTGCAAAACTTTTTTTTGTTGAAGAATTGAAACATTTTACAAAATCAAGTCAACAAGCAGTTTGACAATTTTTCAAAATTTGACTTTTTTTTCCAACGGTTAATAATTACTATGCAATTTTAGGACGGGAATGGGGTTTTAATATAAAAAAGTGTAATTTCAACGAAAATTGAGACTTTTTTTTCTTATCCTTGGAAGGTGAAAAATCCTCAATTTTTCGCTGAATTAATACGTTTTTTCCCATTCAAACCCCATTTTCGTCCTCAAATTTCATATTAAACCCAAAAATAAGAGCCCATTGAAAAGCAGACGTGTTTTTTCGATGAGCACTCATCAAAATGGGTTGAAATTCTGAGTCAAAACTTCGATAAAAGAAATCGCTTTTCGTACTATGGGGTGTACGCATGTGTGCACTTGAGTGTAGTCACTCAGTTGGAGCTGTACTTTTACTTGTTTCTTACTAACGATGACTTAGCTTAGACTCATTATTTTAATGGAAATATACCACATTCTTCATACTCTGTTTTAATTAAGACAGACTCAGAACCAAAATTGTTCATAAAGTATTGAAACTCAAAATGTTAGTAAACATTTGCGTTTACTAGCTACTTCCTTGAGGAAGACTGATGAAAATTCCTCATTTTGAAATTTCGATTTGTCGTCCACCCCG
Source organism: Apolygus lucorum (assembly GCA_009739505.2). Lineage (NCBI taxonomy): Eukaryota > Metazoa > Arthropoda > Insecta > Hemiptera > Miridae > Apolygus > Apolygus lucorum. Next base: position 25,289,750 of record CM019170.2, read on the forward strand.
GATTTTTGATCCGACGGTCGTCTGGCAGAACCAGCTTGACTCACCGTGACTCTCTCTGTACCGTTCAAGCGGAGAAATCCGAGTTACTCGAGATCGCCGAGCCAAGAAAACCTCCATAAGGGTTCGATGGAGTAGAACAGAGCAATTATTTCAAGTTCTCCCTGACTGTTGGGCTCCATCAGACCGCGTGATGGCATCTTTCCAACCGACGAGCTGCCAGAATTTCCCCGATTCTGATAACCGGCTCGCGGGGAAAAGAAAATTGGCAGAGCGGACTTATTCCCTCGCTTTTCTAGAGGTAGGCAGGACTTATCCGGCGAATTCCTCTTGGTGCTTCGGACATCTTCATACTCTTCCTCAGGATCTGCAAACCAATTTTATCATTCATCATTAAACGAAAATTCTGTCAAATATCTCAAAACATCAATTTTTAAACATTTAAAAAGCCTGTCAAGTTGGGAGGGCGGTATAGCTCCACATAAAAAAAAGTCTGCCAAGTGGGTGTGGCACATAGCTTCCTCGTATCCATAACCCGACTACATAGATGATCCGATGCATAGTAGTTAATCTCAAAACATCAAAACAAGTTAATCTGTAACATCCCTGAAAATTTCATTGAAATCGGATGGAAAATGTAGAAGTATGGCCGTTACAAGGAATTCACGTCTGCGCATGCGCAGTCGCTTCTATGAGTCCGGGGATGACGATTTTCATAGGGGACCGTCTACACACCAACCCGCACAATCCCTGAAAATGTCATAGAAATCGGACAATAACTTCGTATAGTTATGCGCGTTACAAGGAATTCATGACAGATCGGATAGGGGTGTAGATGGTCCCCTATGAAAATCACGGCCCCCAAATTGACAGTAGCCTCTGCGCTTGCGCAAACGTAAAATCCTTGTATCAGCTATAACTCCTACATTGTTCATTCGAATTTGATGAAATGTTGTGGGATTGTTCTAATTGGCGTGTAGACGGTTCCCTACGAAAATCATTGTCTCCAGACTGATAGATATAATGCTGTCCAGCAGCATTATAAATATGAAGTATAGACGTTTTCGTCGGTATGCGCGTGCGCGCCGTTATCAATGAGCCTCCAACATGGTGGACACTTTCGGACCACCGCCTTTGTTTTCCCCTTGTTATGAGTTAGTAGGAGACTGTCGGGTTTTTCATTGCGTTTGTTCGTTCCATCGTGTCAGGGGCAAACAAATACACTTGTTTCACTGCAATTCGGGTAGTAGACCGGGAAGACGGGGTTTTCCTCCAAAATTACATTTTTCCCATTCCCAAAGACTTGTATGGACTTCCGAAAGTCCAGCATTTCAAAATCCAATCTTTCTGCTTATATCTAAAACCATGTTTCCTCTTGCAGGGATGGTCTGAAGTGTGAGAAGTTTGTGCTTATTTGAAGGTGGAATGATAGAAAGTTTGTCTCAAATGCTGACATTATTAAGTACCTACAATCCTATATCGGTTATACTCAAAAATGTAATACCTTCACCGAGTGGGTACTCTATGAGTTCGTGGGGACGAGTACAACATAAGTACGTAGGTACTCTTCAGAGATGGGCGAATTCTCATTCTTATTCATATTCGTAAATACGATTATGAATACAAATCATATCTGCGACTTAATGATTATGAATACGAATACAGGTATGAATATGAACACGAATACAATCGTATTCACACTTTGAATACGATTTTCCCCCGTATTTGTATTTTGAATACGATTTTAAGATTTTTTCTATGATTTCCCCAAAAATCGAATTGTTTTACGATTTTCCCTGAAAATCATACTTTTTTTTATGATTTTCTCCGGAACTCCGGACATATGTATAACCTAATATTGTCAAAATAATCAATCAAAATTCGAAACGCTCACAAATTTTTATAGGATTTTTCACGCAGAATCGAATGAGACCAACCCCAGGTCGCTACGACCAACTGAATAGGAACTAAGACGAAATGTCCGGTAAAAATCATAATTTTTTAATGATTTCCAGTGCTAATCGTTTAAAAAAATACGATTTTTTGCGGAAATTTCGTCGTACTTTCTATTCAGTTGGTCGTAGCGACCTGGGGTTGGTCTCATTCGATTCTGCGTGAAAAATCCTATAATAATTTGAGAGCGTTTCGAATTTTGATTGATTATTTTGATAATGTTAGGTTATAAATATGTCCAGAGTTCCGGAGAAAATCATTTTAAAAAAGTATGATATTCAGGGAAAATCGTTAAAAAAAAATCAATTTTTGGGGAAATCATAGAAAAAATCTTAAAATCGTATTCAAAATACAAATACGGGGGAAATCGTATTCAAAGTGTGAATACGATTGTATTCGTATTCATATTCATACAGTCGCAGATATGATTTGTATTCATAATCGTATTCATGAATAAGAATTCGCCCATGTCTGGTACTCTTAATATATCTGGATACTCTGATATTAATGGGGGTGACAAGAATAGTATTATATTTGATGAGGTTTTTTGAATTTCTTAAGCAAGGGGTTGATTGTATGACTAGACTCTTATAGCTTCATTTCTTTGAAAATTCTCTCATTTAATCATACTTTATGAATGAACTTTTTTGAACACTCTCTGACACAGACAGCCCATTTCGACAACACCAAGGGAGATATTGGAAGCCCTAAGGGGGTTTCAAGCGTTTTAAGTGAATGGTCACCTGAGAACTTCCATGATTTCTATTAAATTGAGCAAAATTTAGTACCTACATGGTTCCCAGACCGGTAGGGATACCTGTGAAAAGGGAATAGGAACTAAGGAAAATTGCGGTTTAGAATACGATTATTCCCAATAATTCCCTCAGTTTAGAAACATCAATCAAGAAGTTATTCTTGATTTTAAGACGATTTTTTGCTTTTTGGTTCCCTTAAATTCGGGATTTGGTTAGGAAATGACCAATAATTATTGTGATTTCGTACGCGGTCACGATTGTGAATCTTCAGCTACATGAATGAGCATCAGTTCAAAGCGTTCATAATGAGTTGAGATCTCATACACGACCGAAAAACTGTTCATACGAGAAAAGTGAAGAGGAGAATTTCATTATTTCTCCAGTTTATGCACCTAAAAGGGCTCGCGTGGACGGCTTTGTTATCGGCTTTTGTCACGCAACGCAGGTATACAGTCGGCCGATCCAAGAACCTGATAATACCCTCCGTATTGGTCGAAAAACGTAATTTGAATAGGTCATGACTTGAGAGCGGACCCCTTTCGGATCAACAGTTGACTTTCGTTTCAAACGACCTCGGGCTGTGTTTATAAAACAATTATAAATACGACTTCCGACACCTTTTGACCATTTGTTGTCATTGTGATGTAAAAAGTATTGAAATTCCGAACAATGTTGAGAAAAGATTTTCATCTCTTGAGGCGGACGTGCTTCTCAATGTTGAACAGTAGAAGTATTATACCGATGATTAGGCGATGTATTATACCTAAGCCATGTAATTTTCGTTTTGAGAACCGTCGTAGATGTGATAGGTGTGGCGAACGTGATTATTTCAGTTTATTATCTATTATGAATCTAGTATTCTCAGGTTGTCAAGCAGTGGCGGCTCCTGCCCCGAAACTCAGGGGGTGCACAGAGATCAGGAGAGGCTATCGAGAAGGGACAGAATAGGTGATTTTCTCTGCCAAATAGAAATTTCAACGATATGCACATGGGATAAATCTTGGTAACTTTTTCATCTTAAAATTGCAAAAGGTACTAAATACGTAGGTACAATAGACATGAAAAATGTTCTCTAGTGGTTAACAGAAATTCTGAAATACTTAATCATCAAAAGTCGAAACCCAAGAAATTCATCCATCTTATTGGAATAACTGAAATGTATATTTGCCCAAGACGATTCAAAACATCGTCCAATTCGGAAGAAAAATTAACGTGCCTTGAAGACTCCGGGATTCGAAGAATCCTCCTTCTCATCCACGCACGGTTAGCTCGAAAACACCACGGAACTTGATACAATCAATAATTCGGGATGAAAAAATGTACCTATTTTTCTTAACCGTTTCGTTTTTTTTATCAGATTAAAACGATGTACACTGTCGAGTTGTTGCATTATATTTTGACGACCCAACATACGCAAATCTACCAGAGCGTTCTTATGGGAGACAGCCTAAGCGTTTTTTAATTTTTTGGTTTAATGGGAGATCACTTATGCCGTCTTTACCTCAAGCCTCATTTCGGTTGGTAGAACAAAATAGACAAGCAAAGCAGAATTATCAGTTAGTCACTTCACACCCACAAAGCCAATCTACCTTCTTATAATAGTCAAAATTAAAACTTACGGTACGAATCTGCACGGTTTTTAAATTTCAACGTCTGCTGGAGTCCAGGGAGAGACGGGAAAGGGCAGCCCGTTTCTCGAATTTCCACTTTTCCACAAGCGACCAACGCAAGTAGTTTACTATACTTTAATGTAAACTACTCATCGTACCTTCAACACTCCTAAATAATCACAATACTTTGAACAAAACGTTGTGTACCGAAACGGGAGTAAACCGAAAACGTAAAACGGAATTCCCTTATCAGGTTTGTTTGTTTACTTATTTCTCTATAAGGAAATCCGGATTGCAGAGCTCTCTGACGGGGGAGCAACGAAACAATGCTGCTCAAGACGACAAAATGTCCTGCTCTCTGGTTGGTCAATCTCACGGGCCTGCCTCCCTTGAAACATGTCAAGATGACGTCACCCTCCACTGAAACAGAACAGAGCAAAGATTTTGCTCCAAACTGGTGTGATTGGTCAGAAAAGAGGGAGCTCCCGCCACTGTTTTCGCGCGCAGATTCAACTAGCACAGTACCTACGATCGAGTCTTCTGTCACTAGCCAACTTACTCTTCAAACAAAGAGGAACGAACTTTGATTTTTTAAAATTTTTTATTAGCTGGGGGTGCACATGCGCCTATGCTCCTATCAGCAGCCGCCCCTGTTGTCAAGTATACACATAGTTTCATTCTATAAAATAATTCCAGTCGTTCAACAGAGATACTTCAATCCAACCATCCGTGCCTATCCTTCCTGTATCGAGGATTCTGACAGAAATTTTATCTGTTGTGTTCTGCGTGTTGTTGAGTGAGGGCGATGGTCCTCTCGATGCGCTGAATTGTTCCTAGCCTGAATCCTACTCAACGGAGAGATTGATCCCTAAAAGCCTAGGGCTTCAGCACTCCATCTGCGGCGCCTCGTGGCCGACCGTAAGGACGAATGCGTCAAAATCTATCCGACAACCTCAGCGTCTGATAACAGACTCACTGGCGGGAGGCGGAACATTTACCTAGTGAGGCCTACTGTTCTGAAGATGTCCCTAAGGGCAGCTAGAGGTTCGGCGCCTTAACCCTGGAATGGAATCGTCACGTAAATTTTACACCTGTGGCCTTGAAACAGTCGCCCACCCCACTAGCGAAAAGGGCGGGAAGGCACCACCCCACCTATGCTATCCTTAGGGTGTCCCCCTTCAGTCGCGCATGCCCTCTGCCACCGAGTTTGTCGCTGTTGTCTCTCACAGGCCTGTAAACTGAACTCATGGTGTAATTTTTACAACGTTTCCAATAAAGTAGGTAGAACGGTGTAATTTTCACACCACGTTTCCATTCCCTGCCCCATTCATGGTGTCAAAATAACATCATTTTTGTTTCACAAAACAGCCATATATAAAAAAACACAGTAATATTCCTAAATCTTCTACTGCTTCCGAGTCTATCAATACCATTCCTGTTCCTTTGAAGTGATTTTCATTGTTGGAGATAATATTTCCAATAAAGTAGGAAGAACGGTGTAATTTTCACACCACGTTTCCATTCCCTGCCCCATTCATGGTGTCAAATAACATCATTTTTGTTTCACAAAATATTCTATTGCTTCCGATTCTACCAATACGAAGCAATGTGCTTTCCTGTTCCTTTGAAGTGATTTTCATTGTTGGATTTTACTTTTTCTAGTCCGTCAAATACCTTGAAAGACTGAGAGGAAAACTGTTGAGTTATATTTTGTAATACGAGCTTGAAAATAAAAATGTGTTCATTGTTTGAAAACTATTTATTGGAATGGTAGTAGCACCTGGCAGTACCCCTTTTGCAGTTGAAATCAGCAGAAGTATTGAACTTGGATATTGAGCCCAGGAAAACGAATAGAAATCAAGGGAAAATAGAGAAAACAAAGAGAATTGGCTCAGAATCCCCTCATTTTAGTAGTATAGAGGCAATAATTGTCTCGATAACGGCCACAACTGTAGTAGAGAACTATACTTGAATGAAAAAAGTGTAAATCAATGCAGAGAGCTGACGAAATAGGTTGGATATTGATGTTTTCTGACTGGTGTAAAAATTACACCTGACGTTTCCATTAAGCACACATCGGGTGACGATTCCATTCCAGGGTTAATGGGGCAAACCGTGTCCTCGGAAGATCTGGGGCTGTAGGTAAGACAAGAAATGATAAGTCGGATAGACGAGGTATGAATGCATGTAGAAGTGTGGCTTATATACTCAAGTTATTATGGTGAGGGGAGAGTGGAAAAAAGGTGACGTCAAGTGATGTGTTCTCTCCCTTCCTCACCTCACCGATATTGGTGATGACTCATGCCTGCTTGGGGTTTTCCTATGTGTCACTTTATTGGAGAACTACTGACTAGAAATGTATGACATTAGGTACATTATCAAAATTATTACTCGGCTCAGATTTAACCACCAAAGGCATATTTCCCCACATGAATTATGACGTGCATGAATTGAACCTCTTTTTTGGTTATAATACGCGAATTATGTTTTTTCAGTCATTCATTGAACGAGCGGACATCAATAAGAGCAGTGACATCTCTCTCGCCGAGTTCGTCCACTACGTCAAAGAACACGAGAAGAATCTGCGCCTTAGCTTCTCTCACATAGATAAGAATAGAGATGGTAAGATTCCCTCAATTATGTGACCAAAATAAATAATGATGAATCATTATATATTTTTCTAAGGGAACTTGGCAACTGCCCTCCCGGCAAACTGCCCTCCTACCTCTTTAGGTCAGTTTAAAACCCCGGTTTGAAACTGCCCTCCTAGGCCATCTCGAGCAACTGCCCTCCCGGTAAACTGCCCTCCTGTTTTAGGAGGTCAGTTTCGAACCCCGGTTTTAAACTGCCCTCCTAGACTACCTCGAGCAACTGCCCTCCCAGTAAACTGCCCTCCTGCTCGGTAAAGATCTCCTCTACCTGTGCGACTTCTCATTTCTGGGACATGGGTCTCTCAAAAGTATAATGAGCTGCCAATGATAATGGATCTTCAGTCACGATCATCAGTATGTATTAGGAATAAAATAATTAGTATATCAATTTCATGGAGAAATCGAGTTTTTTTGCGAAAATCTGAGTTTTTTCCATTAAATCGGTATGAGACTTGAGGGTTGGATGTATGTTAACGAGCTCCACTAAAAGTTACGAGGGACTGTTACTGGACAGATACCCTTTTTCATGTTCCATTGTACTAAGTACAAAAAATTACATCTTAAAATTACCACAACATAAAAGTATTTTGTAATAAACAAAAAGTTGAATGAAATATAAAAAAAAATGATCCCAATCCCAGATCCCTTATTAAGTTGCGCTAATTAAAAATATTTAAAACCCACATAGGTTAGTTAATTCCTTAAGTAATTGTATCGTAAATGTAGGCAAGCAATGCCCGTGTAATCTACATTAGCTTGTAATGCCAACATTATGTTTCTTGTTCTGCAGGTAAAATATCTAGTCGTGTTTGTAAGGGCTAGGAGGCCAGTTTACCGGGAGGGCAGTTGCCAAGGAGGGCACTTGCCTCGGAGGTCCATTTGTAAGGACCGATTCGATGAGAGGGCCCTGCTAATACGTGGTGTGAGCAGGAGGGGAGTTTCTCCTGACGTACAGTAAAAACTGGCCTCCTCGGAGGGCAGTTTACCGGGAAGGCACTTTCACAGGGCGCACATTTGTGTTTCGGGTTGAAACTACCCTCCCGCAGGAGGGCAGTTTGCCGGGAGGGCAGTTGCCACGGGGGGCACCTGCCCTAGGTCCTTTTCTAAGTCTAGATGTCACTGCAACATTTCCAATATATTGTTGGACAGTTTCAGGATGATTATCTTATTTATAGAAACGATTTATAGAATCGATTTATCTCTATCTTGTATTCTTAGAACGAAAAACGCTGCAAATTATTACACAAATGTTTATTATTTTTCTCTAGCTTACTCGCCTACAAAGAATACAGCTTTGCCATTGTCACTATTGCTTCCGAGTCTACCAAGGTAGCGGAAGCTTTTTCACTTTTCAAGGTTGAACAAAAAAATGTTCTCCAAAACAAAAATTTCCACTCGCGTTTTACGTTTTAGACCTTCCTGAATTCTTCTACTTCCTGAATAACTTCTACAACTGTCGCCCGATTTCAGTGAAATTTTCAGGGATTGTGCTGACTGACGTGTACATGGTCCCCTATAAAAATCGTCACCCCTCGACTAATAGTAGCCGCTGCGCATGCGGAAACGTGAAAACCTTGCCACAGCCATAACTTCTACATCTTCCAACAACATTCAGAGATTGTGCCGGTTGATGTGTATGTTGTGTACCGCTATGTGGGTCGTGCAAGGTACTTAGGCCCACTTTCACCAAACATTCAAAACGAGTTTAAACCAAACGAGGCGAGAGATAAACGACGCTCAGTAAAAATCGTCTTTCACCAGAGCGATTTACGAGTTTAAACACCATCTTGGGGGATCGAGTTTAAACGGTCGAAAATCGGCCGAATAAACTAGGAAACCTCGTTTAACTACCAATTCAATATGGCCGCGCATTGATTTGTGATTGTTTTCGAAATGAAATTGCGAATTATTTTTGCATTTCGAATTATTTTTGACTCGTCTGAAGACGACGACGACGTCCGAGTCGAATCCTGGATCGGATTCCACATTCCAAGCCCCGAGTCGTCCAAGTGCTCGACTAGATTGACACTCGCCTCGAGTTCCCGTCATACAAATAAGTTCAACACGTTAATTTAAAATGAATAATGGTTATTTCAATAACATAATAGTGCAACCTACATACCTTGGTTGTTTCTATTCGGACGAATTATACAAATTGACCATCATAAAAGACCAGTTCGACCAAAATAAATTTTTATTGAGGTGAAATCGGGGCCCTCATCTTCGAGTTTACATCCATCGGTAATCATTCAAATTATCGAAGTAAATTCCTACCGTTCAGAACAAGGCGGCGGCCACTGTGGATACATCAAGGAAGGTATTTGAGTCTGGAGAAATACTGGAGTTATTGCGCTCGTTGTGGCTCAAAGTGATGATGTGTAATAACTCAATAGGTAGGTGATGAAAATATTCAGCAAAATAAAACGAAGGGAACCGGAAAACTCGAAACAAACCGCAGGAATCAGCAAATAATAAAAACAAGGAATTCGAAAAACTGACACTGATAAAGATAAACAAGGCGGCAATCTGATGATATCAAGCGCGGGATTGGTTGTTGTTCAACGTTTCTATTGCCCAAATACGTCATAATGTCCAACTTTCATTCGTTTCGCTCAACATTTCAAGTTTAGACAAACTCAATTGTCTTAAACAACGTTTAACGATGATTTGAGTTGGTGAAAGACGCTCGCCATCTTGCCAGGTTTATTCGTTCAGATTAACTATTAACGCGTTTAGCTAAGCAAGTTTAGAACAACTTTTGGTGAAAGTGGGCCTTAGAGATTGATGTTTTGAGATCAACTACTATGCATCGGATCATCTATACAATCGGGTTATGGATACGAGGAAGCTATGTGCCACACCAACTTTTCTCTCTCTTTTTTTGGCTTACGCCACAATGGGAATTTGCCTCAATTTCCGTCACTTTCGTGTCTGGGTTCTTTCTGCCAGTTCTCAGCGCACTCGTGTGTTCAGTCATGTAAGCTAGTTGTTTCATGTGCGCTATCAGAGGTAGCGCTGCTGTCGTAAGGGGAAACTCGTCTCGTCGTAGACTCCTGGTACATTTTAAATTTCCATCTTCCTTAAATTCTCTAAATTTTTTGGATGCATTTTCGAGCAGCTCACTATGGTTTTATTCCATATCAATGAACCCACTTTTGAAAAAAATAAATAAATAATTGTGAGGCAAACCATTGGTGGTTTTTATGTAGAGGCACTTCCCTTCAACTCTCTCTCCCAACCCCTCCTTCTTCATCTTCCCTCATCCCTACGGCCGGCGTCGGGTGAGTCCGGAGCCTCCTCCCCATTTATTTTTTTTTAATTTTTATTAATTGCGTGCCTTCTTTGTCTCTGAGGAGAGTTCATTTTAAAAAATTTTTAAAAAAGTAGTGACAATGGCAAAGCTGTATTCTTTATAGGCGAGTGATTTTATTTTATTATTTTTTGAATAGAGGTTGAATAACTATTTCCAGAAGTTGCTATGCATTTCGATTGGTTTTTAGTCCTCATGAAGTAGTTCAAAACAGTCCGTCCAAAAGCCCTTACCATACAGTCGACAGAACTATGCTACAATGTGTAGGCGCTACATCCCCCCTGAAAAACAGCTGTAATGAAAATTACGAGGATTATTGTATTCTGTGGTTGTGTAGTTGATGGAGATCAGTGAAATTTGTCTATACTCAAGCTAAATTCGTTGAAACTCGTACCTGATTGGTTCACAATTTGTCCACAAGAGAGCGTCTTAGTGGAGGGCAGCACCTCATTGTGGGGCAGTCTGGAGTCGTTGCTCTTAGGCAGAGATCCAAGTGTTCTGGTCCCCCTGAAAATATTGTTCTGGTTGGTTTAACCTTATTTGTGCGGTATAATTCCATGGATGTTAAAATTTATAATTACATTATGATTTATTTCAACAGGTAAAATAGACCTTGAGGAATTGATCAGGGGCTTCAATGAACTCGGCGTCGACGTTGAAGTGGAAGAAGCGCAAAAGTTACTCAAACGGTTAGTATACGCTGTTCCAGTAGGTATTCATTGGATCTTGCCATCCTAAATTAAAAATTTGATTACTGGTTGCTAAGGACGCAACATAGTACAACTCAAAGAAACGAGCAACGATAGCATTTTGGTCAGGTTAAATTTGCACGGAGATTAGGCCTTTTTTTCGATTCACACTCGTGTTTCTGATTTATCGTAAGTCCAACCCAGTTCACACAGGAAGCGAACAGTTGGTCCTACAGAGCTCTGGGTGATCTCATTCGATTCTAAAATTTTTTTTTGAAGTGATGAAAAAATAAAATACCTTTATAAAGGGTTGATGGATAAGGGCTAAAATTTTCAAAACGCCCTAGCTCAGAAAATTTCGATATAAATATCGAAATTTTCTGAGCTAGGGCGTTTTGAAAATTTTAGCCTTTATCCATCAACCCTTAGATGTGACTGAAATCAACCAAAAGCTTCGAGGTACAACTAGACCCCAAATGGAGGCCATATACCAAATTTCATCAAAATCTGTCCAGGGTAACTAAGGAAAGTGCCGCGGACGGCGAACGGATGGCAAAATTTTAATTTGATTTTGCTTCCGAGTCTACCAAGGTAGCGGAAGCTTTGTTTTCACTTTTCAAGGAAGAAAAAAAAAGTTTTCCAAAATCAAAATTTTCACTCGCGTTTTGCGTTTTAGACCTTTCTGAACAATTTTGGTTCAGTGTCTGTGTGTATGTCTGTCTGTCCGTCTGTCATGAATAGGGTGTGCGCCTTGGTAGGAAAAACTGTTTATTGTTATTTTTAATCTAAGGTAGACCTCATTCTGAGAATTTTGGTACCAACCGCGACCTTCTAGCGTGTGTAAATCTTTTCCTATGAATTTTTAAAGTTTCGACCGTTTATGACGTCACAGTGGGCTGGGGGGTCCCGCCCAGGCGAGAGGGGCGAATGACGTCATAAACGGTCGAAACTTTGAAAAATTGTTGAAAAAGATCTACTCACGCTAGAAGGTCGCGGTTGGTGCCAAAATTCTCAGGATGCAGTCTATTTTCGATTAAAAATCTAAAAAAAATCAAGGCGCACCCCCCATTCCTTGTAACGCGCATAACTATACGAAGTTAATGTCCGATTTCGATGAAATTTCCAGGGATTGTGCGGGTTGGTGTGTAGACGTTCCCCTATGAAAATCATCATCCTCGGACTGATAGTAGCCACTGCGCATGCGCATACGTAAAATCCTTGTAACAGCCATAACATTTATACATTTTTCATCCGAATTTGATGAAATTTTCTAGGATTGTCCAGATTAGCGTGTAGATGGTCCCCTATGAGGGTAGTGAAAGGTACTTAGAGATTGGTGCTCTGAGATTAACTACTATGCATCGGATCATCTATATAATTTTAATTCTTCGTACCTTGAAACGTAAACCAAAAAAAATTGAGGAAGGTTAATTTTTTTAAGTTAAATTTTTTAAGGTTCATATTATTGAAAATAGTAAACCAAAAATTACAATCTTTTGTGATTTTGGTGCTGCAGCCATGGTTTTTCCAACCACATTACGTAACTTAAGATTCAGTCTCTTTGGAAACGATCATACAAATTATGAAATTGCGTTAAGGCTCTGTTACCTTCAATCCTTCAAAAAAAAAAAGTAGTGTTTATGAAGAGTCACAAATCAACATTTTTGATCTTGAACCAGTGAGAATGTTAGATTTTAGTGAAAATATGTTCTTTACATTTTCTTGAGAAGGTTTGAATGGTTATGTTGTCGTGGATGACAACGAATAGACTTCTCATGAATTTCATTGTTGCTCATACGGAAAGCGGTGCTCCTCTAGAGTAAAGTAAGTTGATGTTGAAGTGCGTGTGTCGTTGGTGCTTCAGTGGCTTTTCCCGATCATTCGGGACCTGCATCTCTTGGCTAGTAATTGGGAAACATCTTTACCTACCGAAATTTACCAAGTTCCAAATCAGATCCCACACAACTCGTCTCGCCAAACTATCAAGGTTCGTTTTGAAGAATCAACTATCGGGCCAAAAATATACGCCGTTATTGCCTAGCTTTTGGAAAATATATTTCCATCATCAGAGCCTGAAAATTACAATAAACAGATTGAGGTTGTGAGAAGCTGGACGCAAAACAATCTTACACTGTTCAAAACAAATGGATCAAAACTTCGAGCTGACTCCTACCGAGGTCTATTCAGGCATAAAATTTGTAATTAACTATAACGGTTACTCAACAAAACATTCACTCCATGGCAGGCATGAGGAGAGGGCACCAACCAACCATCTCCTCCATCCGGTTCTAACTCAAACAACGATGAACTGAAATAAATTTAAAAGAAAAGTCTGCCAAGTGGGTGTGGCACATAGTTTCCTCGTATCCATAACCTTACTGTATAGATGATCCGATGCATAGTAGTTAGTCTCAAAACATAGTTAACCTCAAAGGTAGCCATCTACACCCAAATCCGCACAATCTATTTATTTATTTATTCGTTTATTAACGGGCAAGCCCAATTTATAATCAACATAATACAGTTGTATTCAACTTAATATAATGTTCATATAAAATAATAGAAAAATATTATACTCGTAATTGAAGGTAGGGAGGATCGAGAAAATACAATTACAATGAAAGGAAAAGCGAGCTTAACTGAATAGGATGGGTGAAGAGGAAATTAAGGATTTAAGTGATGATAAGGGACTATGGAAGAAATCAAAATGTGGATAGGTGGTGAGAAAGGGCACTGCGGGGTAGCCAGTTTAGGGGACGGTGTTGGTCGTAGTTTGTGGCAGAATTTTTTTTTTTTTTTCAAAAAAAAATCAGTCCATCTATAAAATAACGGAGAATAACGCTGTGAGAGCGGAATTTTATGTTACGTAAGAACTGAACATAAATCACTGAACAGTAACTTGAAAGAAAATGAGGATATTATAATAAAATAGATAAATTTCAACGAGGCACGATATACAGCGGTTCTCTTGTATATCGTGTGTTCTCTTGAGGCACGATATACAGCGGTTCAGGAGTGATTTTTTAATTCTCTTTCTAACATCCAACAACAAAAATGCTGTCTATAGTGGACGCAAGCATGGAGGAAGGTTCTACAGCGTGCTACCACTAACACTAGTACCTCCTCACTTTCTCTTTTCTTTTTAAATGCTTTTATTTGACCAGACGAGGATTCCCTCCTTCCTTTCACCTTCCTCACTCAAGGGAAGTTCCTTTTCACTCAAGGGAATTTCTGTAAGAAGGATGAGAAAAAGAAGAATTTAGATCGTCGAGGTTGGTGTAGGTGGTCAAGAGTTTTCTAGCAGCAGAGGGACTCCAGGGCGAATTATTAGACAACGCTCTAGTGCAAGCAACCTTTCATACCCAGCCGAGTGGATGGTCACCCAGCTTACAGCCGTACGAATTCATAGTGTAAGAAGGCTTATTCAAAAGCAGCCTATCGCTCTAGCAGTCGCTTGGCTCGATTTTACCGAATGTTGGCAAGCCTGGTAGTTAGATGGAGGGAAATTTTCTCCGTTTTGGGAGGGAAAATAAGGGGATTTTTCCCTTTCACATTCCTCAATGTCTATAACACTTCCGGAAGGTTACTCACAATACTGTTGAATCATCAAAATTAACTTCCCTCGACCGGGGATCAATCTCCTATCGTCCGACTAAACTATATTTACACTTCTGAGTCGAAGCTCGTTACCACTGAGCTAAGGAAGCGAATGGACAGAAATGCGAAGAGGTGGCTGATCACAACATCCCCCCCCCCCCATTAGGAAATCTTAGGTACCCCGTTACCTAGTCAGGGAGGTGAGGGCAGCTTTGGCCGGCGTTTTCCAACCCAGTGAGAACGCGCTATTTTTGACTGGCTTCGGAGTTTTTGTTATTCTTCCTTATGGACGGGGCGGGGGATCTGCTGACCTCGTTTGTCCGAATAGGCGGTGGCTCGACTCGTGTCTTGAGAGGGAGTTGTTTTGATGACCCAATCTTTTAATGAATTAATGTTTCTCTGAGAAATGCTAAGGAGACAATTCGTGTCCGGTATGACTGCGCCACAATGTTGAATCATCAAAAATTGACTTCCCTCGACCGGGGATTGATCTCCTATCGTCCGACTAAACTATATTTACACTTCTGAGTCGGAGCTCGTTACCACTGAGCTAAGGAAGCGAAATGGACAGAAATGCGAAGAGGTCGCTGATCACAACAATACCGACTCGAGTGTGCTATCAGTTTTGTTCTTTTAATTCCTTAGTGACTGTGATATTGAAAAGAAGAGAGGATGAACCCCCCAGTCACGTTTATATTCGCCCAAAGTGGGCGAACCTGTGCTTGAATGTTCTCTTGCGCTCAAGTGTCGTTCAGAGGAGCCCGGAGGAGTCCAGGCGCCTCTACCCCCTCTCTTTTCAGTTCCGGTTTGGTTCTGAACTGCCTCACAGAACAGACCATGAGAATTCCACCAGTCTTCTAGCCCCAGACCTGGTGGACTTCCAGTGATGGTTGAGGCCCCTTTCATCTAGGACTTTCATCTTCGAAGAAAAAATCCTTCAATTTTAATCCACTGCTCTAATTAGAGCATATTGAAGTGTTGCTTTTCTAGAAGCATTTATACTTATTAAATACTCTAAAATGCTAGTGTAAATCTTAAGGATCTTTTCCGAGCGTATTCTTGATGTTTTGTTCAAGTCATACGATACTTCTATCACAAGTTTAGATTCACCAATAAAATTAACAACTCAAGTAGTCCGTGCATCAATACCACCATTGATCTTGTTATTAATCTTGCAGGATGGATCAAGATGGGAGTCTTGAAATCAGCTATAACGAATGGCGGGACTTCCTCCTCTACGCTCCCTACACGAATATTCACGATCTTATTCGATACTGGCGGCACTCTACTGTAAGTAACTTCAACTCTCAAGATTTTATTGATTTTTAATTCGAACGTAACAGACTGGTGCAAAAATGCAGTTGACAAATTGTCGATAAAAGAAAATGAAAGTATAGGTATAAAGGTAGTGTTACATTCTTATTATCGACCACCTAGGAATCGATGTACCTTTCTAAAATCGAGTGCGGTGATTGGTAACAAACCGGCTGGACGGTACGAGCTCGGACGCCGACCAGCTATCCGATTGCATTAATTGCAACACAAATTTTGTGTTTGATTCATTAGCCATCAAACCCATTCAGAAAGAGAGCTTCAAGGGGGTCTCAGTCGGTCGCCGTTCGTTCTGAGTCAGTATTTCGCTAAATTGCCAACGCTCAATCCTTAAAAGTTGTACTTAAATTTGAAATTTTCAAGGATTTTTGAAATTCATTAGTGCATCTGCCTAGGGAATCGAAAAACTAAAAGATTGCCGCTGAAATCATCAAAATTGAACAATAATTGCCAGAGAAAAATGGGAAAAACTTAACTGAAAAACTGTTTAATCAGTGGGTAAAGTAAAGGAAAGTAGACTGTCATCACAGATTGCATTTTTGTCCAACTGCCATTCGTGGCGTTGCAGATTCCATTAATCGTCGAGCTTTCGGTTAATATATTACCTTCTTTGGGGCTCGAAGGATGATTTGCTCAGTGAGCATACCAAGAGTCATTTTGAAGGGGGTTGGTGGAGATGCCACCATAATTATCAAGGATTAAATTTTGTAGTATCTAATAAATGTAACAATGAATCAAACATCAGCATTAAAAAAAACAATTAGACAAATATTCGTCTAATTATATTATTATATCATATTTGTCTAATTGTTTTGTTTTGAATGCTGATGTTTGATTCATTGTTACATTTATTAGATACTATAAAATTTAATCCTTGATAATGGGGTAGTTGCATGGGTCGGAATTTCGTGTTTTTGACTTCAGATTCGAATTTAGCGCACTTAAAAACGTTAATGGACCAGTTTTCAGTTCGAAATTCCATTTAGTTTAGCCGTATTTCAATAAAGAAGTACCGTCCTTTTTAGTGTTGGCGGGCCACTCCTCTTACGTCATCCCTAAACGAGAATCTCACGATAGAGTGCGTTGAGATCACTGCAATCGAGGACAATTCGAGTCAGAAACATTGAAATGTACTTGCAAAATGATGGTGATGATTAAAAAAACTTTGAAATATATTTTTCAGGTTTTTTATGTTTGAATTAATCGTTTAAATTGAAAATTTTGAAGCATAATTTTGGCTGTTTTGCCGATGCCCGGGGGGCACATCGGCGCGGGGTACTTCGATTAACCCCGTTGCTTTAACCGTCATAGTTATCACGTTATCAGTTTATCGGGTGGCCCTTTCTCGTAGTGCGGTCCGAGTTGTTAGTTGTTATAGTTTACACCAGTATTTACCATAATTTACTAGTTGATTGGTTTGGAAAAGATAATGTTCACTGTAAAGTTTCAAGAAGCTTTTAATAAACGCTTGCATATGAGTCTGAAACAAATGTCTTCACTTTTTTCACTTCACCGCTACCTACCTAATCTGGTTTCGAATGTTGTTGATAGTTCTTTCAACTCAGGGGTATATCTGTTTCTTCCGTAAGTACAACGGTTTTGGCAGTATATCATTTATGCGTAAATGTAGGGCTTTCCAACGAATGGTGAACGATTTTTCTACGAACGCGAATGACGAAGATAAAGTTCGGTAGGAACGACTTGGCTGTAAGTAGAAATCATCAGAAAAACAACCGTAACTTTTTTTTCGTTTATGTGCCAAAGTATTGACATAAAATGTCAATATGCCAAAAAGGAGAGCCATCGACTAGAGTTTCGAGGTAGCTTCCCTGGAAAATATTCCGTACATAAATATTGGCATGTTGTACGATTTTTACGTCAATAACAACAAGTTCGTCAGCGCCGAAATAAAAGGAGCCAATAATGTGAGGTAAGTTGACACTTTTATAGTAAAAGGTCAGTTGTAACTGTGATT
Source organism: Apolygus lucorum (assembly GCA_009739505.2). Lineage (NCBI taxonomy): Eukaryota > Metazoa > Arthropoda > Insecta > Hemiptera > Miridae > Apolygus > Apolygus lucorum. Next base: position 25,307,619 of record CM019170.2, read on the forward strand.
TCTTGTGTGTAGTACTTCTTCATCCAAATGGTTGCTCATTTATTGGAAGTTTCATTGTAGTGTCATTATCCTGTACAACGTAGTACCAATGAGTGTTTGTAAATTGTTAAATAAAACGATGTTGGTTATGTCCAACTTAGAAGAATCCAGCAAATTTGCGAGGTCGTGGCTCGAGTAACACCAGAACACCGCATTTCTTCACAACCATATGAGGTTTAAGTTACAGTGGAGGGAATGCCAGTAGGAAACAAAATCTTTGATGCAACATGTTTCGATTACACAGCTAGCAAAATTCAGTATGAAAGCACCACAAAGTGTGAGTGATTCTCCAATTTTATTGCCACAAACGAACGTAAACAAACCCAACAGAGGGTTGCTATCAAAGGACCCCCCGGGCAAAGGAAGGGGTCTCTTGGCCCCCTTCACACCCGTGACGTGGCCCCCACCCCGCAGTGTCCAAGCCGTGTTTAGGTTTTCCCGCCTGAATCCGAAATCCCGTTTTTCGAAAAAATCTCTAAATTTTTTGGAAGCGTTTCCGGGAGTTTTATTTGCAGATTCGTACTTCAATAGAGATTCTCTACACAGAAAAAATACAAAAAAATATCATGCAACTACCCCATTATGGTGGCATCTCCACCAACCCCCTTCAAAATGACTCTTGGTATGCTCGTTTGGGTAAACCATCCTTCGAGCCCCGAAGAAGGTAATATATTAACCGAAAGCTCGGCGAAGAAGGATTTTATCATTCAGTAGACCTCATTCCCAATCCGTTTGACGTGTTGTAATTTGTTGGGTCAATCTGCATAGTAATGCCTCACCTGCTTAAGTAGTGGGGGGGATCACCAATGACCGAAAGCTGAAGCTGGGAGCCCTAGAAGCATTCTGATTGGTGGAGCTTCAGGACGTAGTTCTAGATTACTGCAACAGATCGCATCATGATCGCTTGTTCCCAACCTCATCTCAACAAGTCATCTTGTTTAACACATCTTTTTTCTGCTTGGGGCGTTACCAGCCGCATCTAAGTAATTAATTGGATAACATTTAGTTATATTCTCGTTGTGTATGAAAAATTCGAGCAATTTTCAATAAAACACTGGGTTTCAAACGTTTCTATGTGTGGCAGTTGTCGATTGAACTGCTGGCAATAAGGATAACAACAATTACAGGGGCAACTTGGATTATACCTTTCGCCTCGATTGGTTTCTCTAACTAATTCTTGCAAATCTAAATGACAATGAAATGAAAATTTATTAATTTCTGGTCATTCGAAAAGATTTGTAGGGATGGCATATTGAATGAAATATATCGATAAACTGATCAAATCATATATCGTCAATAAGATATCGATACCTTCGATATATCGGAGAAAATGTATCGATATTTCGAAGTATCGGAAGATTTACTTGGAAAAACGTGTTGAAGCAGGTAGGTGAATTGAAACGTTACTAACATCATTTTGGAAGAAATATATCGATATAGGTACTCGATATATCAGAAGATCTACTAGGAAAATCCGGTTGAAGTTAGTATTTAACCTATTTAAAAAGTTCTACTGGGTATGAATTATCGAAATTCATAGTTTGAAAACTGAAAAGTTCGAAAATTTTATGGTTTCAGAGCACTACGTCAGTAACACAGGGTTTTCGGGGTTGCAGATTTTGGGGGAAAGCTACCCTCAGGGGTTCTAACAACATAAAATATCGTAAATACCCTCGCCATTGCAATGTTCGATTTATAAATTGACTGGGGTATACTGTAGGCATGGGCCTTCAAAATTTAACCCTTTCCCCCCGACGGGCAGCCTCCTGCCGCATGGTCACCTTCCCGGCGCTTGAGCCAACTGCCTGTCAACCCCGTACCGAAGGAATTTTCCAGTCCGCCCCCGCTGACTCCCGTTGTCTTCCTCTTTTATTTTCGCCCACTTTCACTCAACATTATTTCTCAACTGAATGATTTTTGTGTTTGATACATGTTACCCTATTGTTCATGTATTATTAAGAAGATTTTTTCATGACTGATTAAGATTTATATGCTTTATTATATAGAAATATATTGCATTCCACTATACCAGAATAATTTTGATACCAGATTTTTGTAATAAATATGCTGTAATCCCTAAAGATAAAAATTATCATAAAACTCCAACTGGACCAAACACATTCCAGAAACGTGAACCTACGTGATAAAAATGAATCCTCCTTGAATGGTTAGTAAAAGGCTCTTACCGAGAGGTCAACTTTGTCTCACTTTCTCTCGCCCAACACAATATCGCTACTGCCCTGAAATCTGTTGAGGACAGTGAAAATGAAAGGTACAATGTTACCATAATGGAATGGAAGTGATTAGTTCAGAAATATGCCCACAGATCGCATCAGAAGCACGAAAAAGTACAAAACGGCGAAAGGCGTCCGTAGGGACGGGGGAAACATTGGGAGGCAGACGCCAAAAGCCGTCCATAGGGACCTCAAAACGTTTCTCCCCAGACGCCTTTAGGCGTCCGTCGGGGGGAAAGGGTTAAATTAATTGTTGTGAAAATCTGCATCACTTCGTATAGTAGGTAGTTTTAATCTGGACGTGGATCCATTATTTTTGTCTCAAGTCAAATAATTGAACCCTGAGCGACACTGTCCGTGTAAACCATTAACACTTTCCGTGCGGATGATGGTAATAACCATTATGCAGAGTTTCGCGAGTGGCGTGTGATGGTTTATACCATCACAGCTCTAAGCATATCTCCGAGCTGTTCATCGTTCTGCTACCTAGTGGATGACTTAAGAAGCTCTTTCGGATCTTTTTGTGCTTAGTACGTCCTCTTGTTGCCACCAGAGTGCGCCGTTTTCACTTCGGGGTGTTCTGTTATCTTTAAGATTTGCGGGTTTGCACTACCGAATTCCTAACAAAAAGGCCTCCCGCCACAGGCGAAAACGAGTTTTCTGAGTCCGCACAGAGAGTGTTAATGTACACATCATGTTTGAGCTGGAGTCTACCTACCTACAAAATTTGGAATAAAATTACTTGACGTTGATGTTAGGCGTCCCTCCTCATCCATTCATTTTAATATTAATTTTTACTCGTTGAAAATAAGTCACGATACGAGGGTAGTTCGGAAAGTAAGAGTACTGGTGCTCTCACGGGATGGGGCAATTTTTTTTCCCTAAGTTAGCTGCGCTGCGTTGTTGGGGGGGGATCTCCTGAAGAAATTGAGAGGTCAACCACCTCGCTAGTACGAAAACTCTGGTATTGGTGAGCGTTTGCGTGAACAATGTCAATTCAAAATCCCGCCAAGTGCGAGGTGCGCGCCGCATTTTGGAGAGATTTGAAGTGGAAGGTGAGACATTTCTGGACTCAATCGTGACAGGCGATGAAACTTGGGTAGCTCATTACACTCCTGAGACAAAAATACAATCCCAACAGTGGCGCCGTACCACCTCACCGTCGACAAAAATTCAAAACCCAAATTTCGGCGAAAAAAATCATGGCTTCGGTTTTTTGGGCATCATTTTGATCGAATATTTGCCACATGGAGAAACCATTGATGCGGAACGATACTGTGAAACCTTGAAGAAACTCAGAAGGGCGATTCAGAACAAACGAAGAGGGATGCTGACGTAGGGAGTCTGTTTTTGCATGACAATGCGCGACGGCACACGGCAAACCTCACCAAGGCTCTTTTGGACTCCTTTGATTGGGAAATTTTAGACCACCCCCCTTACTCCCCCGACTTGACGCCTTCTGATTACCATCTGTTCACTTCTCTGAACATGCACCTTGGTGGGAAACATTTTTCAACCGACCAGGAGGTTCAAAAAGCTGTCACAAACTGGAGCAAGGAGGTGGCGGGAAGTTTTTATGACGAGGGGATTACAAAGCTCATTTCACGGTCGCAAAAGTGCATTGATCGAGAAGGCGATTACGTGGAAAAATAACTTAGATGTATGCCTGTAATACCTTGTTATTTTTTTTTTTAATAAAATTTTTGCAAAGTCTGGAAAAATCGAGTACTTTTACTTTCCAAACTACCCTCGTGTTATCGGTAAATACATCGATATCGACCAATAATATCGGGTCTCTATATCGATGTAAATATATCGATATATCAACCGTAATCTATCGATACATTTAATATATCGATATATCGCTGCCATCCCTAAGGGTTTGAAAACAAGTGGCATGAAGAGAGTGTGGCCTCCCCCCACCACTTCAGCTTCCATAGTAGTGTTGAGTCATCAAAAATTAACTTCCCTCGACCGGGGATCGATCTCCTATCGTTCCGATTCTGAATCGGAGCTCCTACCACTGAGCTAAGGAAGCAAATGGACAGAAATGCGAAGAGGTCGCTGATCACAACATCTTCCCCCCCGTTAGGAAATCTTAGGTACTCCGTTACCTAGTCAGGGCCTGCGTTTTTACAACCCATTGAGAACACGTATTTTTGACTGGCTTCGGAGTTTTTTGTTATTGTTTTCCTTATTGATGGGGCGGGGGATCTGCTGACTCCAACGTTTGTCTGAATAGGCGGTGACTCGACTCGTGTCTTGGGAGGGAGTTGTTTTGATGACCTAATCTTAATGAATTATTGTTTCTCTGAGAAATTCTGAGGAGACCGTTCGGGCCCGATATGACTGCGCCATACTGTTGAGTCATCCTACCGACTGCGCCAGGCTGAGACGATCTTGGTCCTAGTAGGTCTTGGTGTTTTAAAGAAGTCACACGGACGAGAGGGGAATCGGTTTTTACGAACTGCATTTATCGTCATCCAGAATAAGAGTGAGACCTCTTGCCACTTACAGAAATTGTTTTTTAACATTTTTCTTCATATAATTTCGGAAGGGGGACTGGCCTACTTTCGCGGTGTTCCCATCGGAGTTCGCGGTCGGGGTTGACAGCCCGTTATCAACCGCTATCAGCACCACCACCCGCCATCATTGTCCCAGCTGTGGGCGTTGCGTGGACACTGGCAGTGGTGGTTGAAGGCTCATGACAGTAGTTCTTTAGCTGAAAGTAGATGGCGCAATTGAGACAGCCTTAAAAATGCCAGCACGCCATTTTAACATTAGCTTTCTCCTCTGTTAACTTATCTCCAGTACTCTGTGCCAATGACTTGTCTCCAGTACTTTGTGCCAATGACCCAACTCGAAAAATTATCAGGACCTGCGATCCCGCCCACGGTTGGTCACCAATCCAGATAATCTCTAGAGTCGACTGCTCTTAACTTCGGTGATCTCACGGGAACAGGTCATTAACCAGTAATCATTAACAGTAGGTATATTGCTTAGTATGTGTACAACTTCGGTTACGCCAAGAGACATTATTTATTTTTGTCTTATCAATGAAATAAAACTTGATTTCCTAGTCACTTGGTTAATTGAGCAATATTACTTTCGGGGCTAAAAAATCTCCAGAATTTTGAATAGTTCATTTCTAAGGCCTTCTGGGTGATTCAATTTAATTAAAATTCCGTGGCGCTGTAGGCCTCTTGAGAACATGGGCCTCCTCAACAATCCTTCGCTGTGCATCCCTGTCCAGTGCCAAGCAATCTGATATCGTCCTACGTTCAATCATCAAACTAAAACACCTGGAACGCCGTCTCAGCGTTGAGCGTGCGGTCCGGCTAGCCGAGGGGTTTCCCCACCCCGTGGGGTGTACCCATGCGCCTACTCCCATCCAAAAACTCTGGGCATTTTCTCTCCCGCTTGATTAAGGTACTAGAGTCATTCACCGGGAAAAAGTTGACCCGTTTTGACGTGATAACGTCTTATAAATTGGTTTACCGGGGGACACTTCAAGAAACTGCGTTACGCTCCGCTCACGGAGGGGGTGCAGCTCGGCGCTCCCTAAAGGCGGGCGGCCCCTCCCCTTCCCCGCTCACAAAAGCGGGAGCGCCCCGCCCCCCTTCCCTGGCACTCACTCCCCCCCCCACCCATGGGAAATACCTACTACCTACGGGAAATACCTACTCTGTGCAACTTGACAAAGAATTTTATTTTATCCTTCTTCCTACTATACGAATGAATATTAACATTAAAATTATTTTACCACTCAAAGTCGTTGTCACGTAAAACTTTCGCCCGTATACCGACTTTACAGGCAACAACACAGGGTTTTTTTTTTCAGATACCTTTTATAGCATCGGGAAATACTATTTTTCACATTACATATTAATGAAGAACGTCAGTGAGGGTCTTATTTCGCTCTTATCACTCGGTCCCTGCGTTGTTGGTTCTGCGACACCGAACCTTCCCAATTGGTCCTAAAGTCTCAAGTTTTGAGAATGTAGGTTGTACCTGTCCACTGTACTCTAAGAATGTACTGTGTACTTGTGTACTACCTACTGTCAGTATAATATAGGTACTTAACTCATAATAGAATAAATAAATGCAGTGGGTCATTTTCAAAACCGTTTATTAAATGCTTTAAATTGAAATACAATATTGAAATTGATCCTAGATTTATGAAAAAATGTATGCAATATTTTTATGTATGACGAGGTGGGGATGAAAGGGTACGCCGGCCAAAAGCTTCATCAAAATCAGTTTAATATCTAAACTGCTATTTCTTAAAAATTGGTGAATTTCTTTTTGGGTATTGAGTAATACATTTTCAAATAGTCAAAACGATCAGGGAACAACATACATATTGTATAGATACTCTTAATATTACGTATTGAAAAATTCCGAAGGTATCTAAACATTTTGCTTCCGAGTCTAGCAAGGTAGCGGAAGCTTTGTTTTCACTTTTCAAGGTTGAAAAATAAAAGTTCTCCAAAATCGAAATTTCCTCTTTTGTTTTACATTTTAGACCTTCCTCCGATTTCGATGAAATTTTCAGAGAATATGCGAATTCAATTGTAGACGGTCCCCTATGAAAATCATCGTCCCCAGACTGATGGTAGCTACTGCGTATGTGCAAACGTCAATTCCCTGTAACATCCATGACTTCTATGTTTTCCATCCGATTTTGACGAAATGTCTCAGGATTGTTCCGATTGGCCTGCAGATTGTGCCCTATGAGGGTAGTGGAAGGTAATTAGAGATTGATGTTTTGAGATTAACTACTGTGCATCGGATTACCTTTATAATCGGGTTATGAATACGAGGAAGCTATGAGCCACACCCACTTGGGAGACGTTTTAACTTATAATGACGAGAATTAAGTTGATAAGACAGGATGATTGTATAACTGACAAGATGAATGAAGTCGGTAAAAAATGAACAATATACTTACAAAACCTTATCTAGAATATAGTAGATAGAACGAACCTATATTTTATGGTAAGGAATAAACATCTTACGCAATAATCGTCATCGTATTTGGTGCAAACGGTCTTCACTACATAGTATTGAATTTTTGAAATACTTTGTACGTCGAATCACAAACAATAGATGTGAACATTGCAATGTAAACACAGCACGCGACAGGTTCAGAACCCCCCACAGAGTGGGGGTAGGCCGAACGAGGCCCGACCGCCGGGGCCCTATCCCCGCCCGCCTAGATAGCATTCCAGGTGTTTTAGTTCGATGCGTTCAATAGGTTAGGTATTTCTATAAGAGTGAGGTTAGATCAGCTTCCTAATTTTATTAAAACCGTTCAAAATTTCATGTTGGTATTCCGGCAGGAATTCAATGAAATTGAAGATAAAGAACAAAGTAGCTCAAATTTCCATCAGTTTATTGATAATTCGGTCGTTCATTCTTAACTGGAATTCTTTCTTCAAAATAGCTCTGAGTCTCCTTAACAAAAGATTCTCTCCATAAACCATCGTGAAAAATCATCGTCAACGTACGCCATCTCAGAGATTGTAAAATTCTGTATTACCTCATACCTCCACGGAGAAATGTCATCAACTGACGTAAACCTTTGAACAATTCAATTGTTTCCGTGTAGTTACGGTATTCGTTACGTACTATTGTGCAAAGCAATTCCTATTTGAATCTCCACACGATTTTGATTTTAATGGTGTCCAACTTCACAACTCTCCAGCGTCATGAAATCACTTTTCCAATATTTCGTTTGTATTGCACAAAATATTTTTCACTGACATCGGTCTTCTGAGTTCTGATTAATTTTGGTTGTCAGTTCGTCCGTCCTAGGCGAAGCCCTTTTTTTAGGGTGTCCCGTTGTAAAACTTCCTTATGCGATTAATCTGGGGAGAAGGAGGACAACAGTCAACAGAAAAAAATAACCTCGTACTAATCCGTTTTAGACCATTCTGAATCCAAATCCGCGAAAAAACCATCGGTGTATGTCCGTGTGTGTGTGTGACAAAATCTTGTGCGCTCTGCTCAGACCTTAGTTTCTAACAGATGTGCATATGGTATGGTATGCTGAAAATCGAAAAAACCAACAATAGCCGTGTGGGTGCTCTATGAGCTCGTGGAGACGAGTAGAACATGAATATGGACTCCTTACATCTTCAAAATATACCCTGTGGGAACTGTACGTTAGCATATAGCCTTATTAGCTTAGTTTTGAAACATTCAAAAACGGTCCCTGGAGAGTGTGTAGAAAAACAAAAAACACTTGCTACGGACGCTGGATAAATATACAGGGTGTCTACACTTGAGATGGGCATAACTTCTGGGTTCGATTCTACAAGACATTTCCAACAAAAAATGTCTCTTAGCAATTTTCTTTTAACCCACTCAAAATTCCTTTTTTTCACTTTAAAGTTTTTATTTCGCGTTTTCGACCTCACGGCACTGATATGGCCATAACTTCCCTTATTTCTCCTGAAAATTCAAATCTGACTACACCGTTGGAAAGAGCGTTAAATTCCCAAGCTACCTAGTGCAAAATCAAAATCTCAAACTTCAATCAGCTAGAAATTCGGTGTTTTTATTGATTAGAAAGGTGTTACTTTATGCTCACCACCTATAACGAAGGTTTTCTTCGAAAAATCCACTTTCTAGCAGTCAGAATCATTCGGAAGTAACACTATTGGATTCAGCGTAAATAATGCTTTAGATAATGATACTGTAGTGACAGGCACCTAGAAACCCTGTCACTTAGTTTAATAATGGACATGTCGTTAATAAAAAGTTCAGTTCCTTTCTGGAAATCGAGCAATCGTGTTGTGATTCATTATATTGGTGTCAGAAATGACTACGCGTTCCCAATCGCGCCTACGTCGGCTTGAGGAGGACGGTGAGGGGCAGGAGGATGGTGGACAAGAAGAAAGTACGGCTCCCCGGTCGGATGTGCAGCCAAATGAAATTTTGAATTTATGTCGAGCGGAAATGCAAAGTATGTTACAAACAGAATTGACTGATATTAATGAAAAACTATCTGTACTAATGTTGAATTTGCCAGCAATGGTACATGAAGGCCGGGCAAAGGTACGTCAAGGAGAATTCATGGACACAGTGATGGATCAGATTCCAGGACTACAAGCAATCCCTAGTCGCCAGTACTCCAAAAGGGATCAGAAACGTGAAATTGTATGCTGGAGGTGTGATGAGCCAGGCCACGTTGCTTATGATTGTCCTGATCGTCCTAGGAGGGGTTCGGGAAATGTTCGACGGTCAGACTGAAGGGCCTAAGTCAGACCGTGCATCATCAGGCTCCTGTAGTGAGTGTTTCTACCCAAACAACAATGGGAGTCGAAGTTCCCACTTATCGTGCCACTCCAAACCCGTCACTAGTGTTACGGGGTAGAGTAAATGGAGTAGCCTGCGATTTCACAGTGGACACAGGAGCAACACGGACAATAATTAGCCTGGAAGTTCTAACCCGCAGTAAGGTAAAGCTAGATGATACAGGGCCAGCCCCAGGGTTCAAGTCTCGAACCGAGTATGCCAGCCAGCTGAGTAAGCAATTACAAGAGGCTCATGAAATGGCGAGGAAGAGACTACAGGCAGTTGCAGAAGAAACCAAACGGAGGTACGATGTGCACACTACAGCCCCGAAATTTCAGGTTGGCGAAGAAGTTTGGTATTACATGCCAAGAATAAGGGTGGGGAGATGTCCTAAATTGCAAAGCCCTTGGGTTGGCCCATGCCAAGTGCTGAAGAAGATTTCGGAAGTTGTATTCAGGATCAGGCTACCAAGTAAAAAGAGGAGGTCGTACACGCAGACAAGCTGACTCCATACGCCCGACCAAAGGAAGGGGAGGAGGATGATGTAGTGACAGGCACCTAGAAACCCTGTCACTTAGTTTAATAATGGACATGTCGTTAATAAAAAGTTCAGTTCCTTTCTGGAAATCGAGCAATCGTGTTGTGATTCATTATAATACCAAACTCGTCAAGCCGTCTTGAGATCGAGGGGGACCATAAACCGCTTGAAACACTGGATTTGCATGTAAAACACACGTTTTTTGACAATCAAACTTCATTTACTCTTCCAATTTGAATGTTGAAAAGAAAAATTGATAGACCGTTGAAAAGCTGACAATTGGAGCATGTTTTCTCCGAAGAGCGCCCATCCAAATGGGCAGGGATTTAGAGTGGAAACATTGGTCGAAGAAAGTCAAGTTTCAAAAAAAAAAAATTTAAAGTTGGCTTTTTGACTTGATTTCTTGGAACTATTTTATTGCTGAAAGATTTTGATTTTGCACTAGGTAGCTGAGACATCCAACGCTCTTTCTAACGGTGTAGTCAGATTTGAATTTTCAGGAGAAATAAGGGAGTTATGACCATATCAGTGCCGTAAGGTCGAAAACGCGAAAAAAACTTTAAAGTGAAAAAAAGGAATTTTGAGCGGGTTAAGAGAAATTTTTTGTTGGAAATACCTTGTAGAATCGAACCCTGAAGTTATGCCCATCTCAAGTGTAGACACCCTGTATAAATCTCTTATCAGCTCATGTAATTGACTTAGTCGTTACCTTTTGTTGCCATTGTTTCTTTCCTCAACCATACCTTCAACTGAAAGATTTCTTTGAAAATTCGGTCATTAACTCTGCTGCATGAATGTACTTTTGTAAAATTTGAACGATTCGTCCCATGTGCCACACCCACAAGGTCGACTACTCTCTCAAATACCTAAATTACCTAAATATTTCGATTTTCTTAACCATAGCTTTAAGGATTTCAATGAAAATTCGCTCATCAACTCATACTGCATGAGTGGACTTTTAGTGCTAAAAATGATGTCAGTACTCACGGTTTGCGAGCGTAGCAATCAATGGCTGTAATCCCCCCGTGCCGGTTTATCTCCGTTATCTCATTTTCTGTCTTTTATCGAATTGTAGGTTGGGATCAAGGCTGTTGAGGCCGATTACGTTTTAATCCTCTTCGCCTCGTTCACATTATCCGAACTCTCCTCCACTTGTAGGTTTTTTTTGATGCGCCACCAGTTTAATTTTCATGATGATGTTCCTCGTTGAAATTCGTACTTTACAGTCCACTATTCTAAACAATAGTTTTTATTTTGTCTCTTAGTGTGCCCTGAACTGTTTTAACACGTAAAATTTACTCGTAATTCTGTCAAACTGACGGGCTGATTGAACTGTTCCAAAGTCACGCTTCAAATGTTGAATTTTTGTCCATAGGATCAGTCACTTTCCATAATGGCGGCATTATTACGGTTAATTTTTATAACGCCGGTATTAAAAACCTGCCCAATTCGAGTAGTCGCCATTTTTGGGCAATTTTTGTTCACGAGGACTACTCAAATGAGTCTACAAGAATTTTTCCGAATGAAATCTGATCCTAAACATCAGTATGGATCAATTGTTCCAAAAGTTTTGTTTCCACCAAACATAAGGAAACTGCTCCAATCTGGCTGAATGAGTCTGTGGTAGGAAACTGGTCCAAATATTGCTTTAAATAGCAAGATAAATTTTATCTCTTTTACCACGCCCAACAATTCTTGTACTCACATCAGGACTGTTGTGTTCCAAGTATCCTCGAAGGTAGGGAACCTGACTAATTGACTAATCAAATCTAAATATCGATTTTTTCTGTATACCAGTTTCCTAAAAGGAAGGGAACCTGATTAGTTGACTGTAGGGAAACTGGCTGACTGTTCGAATCTAACTAGTCACCGTTTTTGTACTAATACTTGGTTTATTTTGTACCAGTTTCCTCAAAACATGGAAACTGACTAGTTGACTGTAGGAAAACTGACTATTCTCATCTGGATCATCGCCATTTTTATACTAGTACTCGGTCTGTTGACAACCAGTTTCCTACAAAGAAGGAAAACTGTTCGTATCTGAAAGGGTCGCCATTTTTTTTGCTAGTTCGAAGTCTGTTGTGAACCAGTTTCCTTCAAAGTAGGATAACTGCTCCAAACCAACTATCCGCCATGTTTGGACCAGTTTCCCTTCTCTCCCGACCGAGCGACGTTGATTGACAACAGTTTCCTCCAAAGTAGGGAAACTGACTAGGTAGTTGACTGTAGGGAAACTGACAATTCTAATCTAGATTGTCGCCATTTTTATACTAGACTTGGTGTGTTTTCAACTAGTTTTCTCCAAAGTAGGGAAACTGCCTAGTTGACTAAAGGGAAACTGTCTATTCTAATCTGGATTGTTGCCATTATTGTACTAGTACTCGGTCTGTTGACAACCAGTTTCCTCCAAAGTAGGGAAACTGACTAGTTGACTGTAGGGAAACGGGCTATTCTCATCTGGATTATCGCCATTTTTGTACTAGTACTCGGTCTGTTGACAACCAGTTTCCTCCTAAGTAGGGAAACTGACTGTTCGAATATGACAGTTCGCCATTTTTGTAGTGGTTCGTAGTCTGTTGTGAACCAGTTTCCTTCAAAGTAGGAAAACTGCTCCAAACCAACTATCCGCCATGTTTGGACCAGTTTCCTTCCTCTCCCGATCGAGTGACTTTGGTTGACAACCAGTTTCCTACAAAGTAGGGAAACTGTCTGTTCGCATCTGACAGGTCGCCATTTTTGTACTAGTTCGTAGTCTGTTGTGTACCAGTCTCCTTCGCAGTAGAAAAACTGCTCCAAACCAACTACCCGCCATGTTTGGACCAGATTCCCTTCTCTCCCGACCGAGCGACGTTGGTTGACAACCAGTTTCCTACAAAGTAGGGAAACTGTCTGTTCGTATCTGACAGGTCGTCATTTTTGTACTAGTTCGTAGTCTGTTGTGAACCAGTTTCCTTCGTAGTAGGAAAACTGCTCCAAACCAACTATTCGCCATGTTTGGACCAGTTTCCCTCCTCTCCCAATCGAGTGACGTTGGTTGACAACCAGTTTCCTACAAAGTAGGGAAACTGACTAGTTGACTGTAGGGAAACTGGCTATTCTAATCTTGATTTGTTGCCATTATTGTACTAGTACTCGGTCTTTTGACAACCAGTTTCCTCCAAAGTAGGGAAACTGACTAGTTGACTGTAGGGAAACTGGCTATTCTCATCTGGATTGTTGCCATTATTGTACTAGTACTCGGTCTGTTGACAACCAGTTTCCTCCAAAGTAGGGAAACTGACTAGTTGACTGTAGGGAAACTGGCTATTCTCATCTGGATTGTTGCCATTATTGTACTAGTACTCGGTCTGTTGACAACCAGTTTCCTACAAAGAAGGAAAACTGTTCGTATCTGAAAGGGTCGCCATTTTTTTTGCTAGTTCGAAGTCTGTTGTGAACCAGTTTCCTTCAAAGTAGGATAACTGCTCCAAACCAACTATCCGCCATGTTTGGACCAGTTTCCCTTCTCTCCCGACCGAGCGACGTTGATTGACAACAGTTTCCTCCAGAGTAGGGAAACTGACTAGGTAGTTGACTGTAGGGAAACTGACAATTCTAATCTAGATTGTCGCCATTTTTATACTAGACTTGGTGTGTTTTCAACTAGTTTTCTCCAAAGTAGGGAAACTGCCTAGTTGACTAAAGGGAAACTGTCTATTCTAATCTGGATTGTTGCCATTATTGTACTAGTACTCGGTCTGTTGACAACCAGTTTCCTCCAAAGTAGGGAAACTGACTAGTTGACTGTAGGGAAACGGGCTATTCTCATCTGGATTATCGCCATTTTTGTACTAGTACTCGGTCTGTTGACAACCAGTTTCCTCCTAAGTAGGGAAACTGACTGTTCGAATATGACAGTTCGCCATTTTTGTAGTGGTTCGTAGTCTGTTGTGAACCAGTTTCCTTCAAAGTAGGAAAACTGCTCCAAACCAACTATCCGCCATGTTTGGACCAGTTTCCTTCCTCTCCCGATCGAGTGACTTTGGTTGACAACCAGTTTCCTACAAAGTAGGGAAACTGTCTGTTCGTATCTGACAGGTCGCCATTTTTGTACTAGTTCGTAGTCTGTTGTGTACCAGTCTCCTTCGCAGTAGAAAAACTGCTCCAAACCAACTACCCGCCATGTTTGGACCAGATTCCCTTCTCTCCCGACCGAGCGACGTTGGTTGACAACCAGTTTCCTACAAAGTAGGGAAACTGTCTGTTCGTATCTGACAGGTCGTCATTTTTGTACTAGTTCGTAGTCTGTTGTGAACCAGTTTCCTTCGTAGTAGGAAAACTGCTCCAAACCAACTATTCGCCATGTTTGGACCAGTTTCCCTCCTCTCCCAATCGAGTGACGTTGGTTGACAACCAGTTTCCTACAAAGTAGGGAAACTGACTAGTTGACTGTAGGGAAACTGGCTATTCTAATCTTGATTTGTTGCCATTATTGTACTAGTACTCGGTCTTTTGACAACCAGTTTCCTCCAAAGTAGGGAAACTGACTAGTTGACTGTAGGGAAACTGGCTATTCTCATCTGGATTGTTGCCATTATTGTACTAGTACTCGGTCTGTTGACAACCAGTTTCCTCCAAAGTAGGGAAACTGACTAGTTGACTGTAGGGAAACTGGCTATTCTCATCTGGATTGTTGCCATTATTGTACTAGTACTCGGTCTGTTGACAACCAGTTTCCTCCAAAGTAGGGAAACTGACTAGTTGACTGTAGGGAAACTGGCTATTCTCATCTGGATTGTTGCCATTATTGTACTAGTACTCGGTCTGTTGACAACCAGTTTTCTCCAAAGTAGGGAAACTGCCTAATTGACTATAGGGAAACTGGCTATTCTAATCTGGATTGTTGCCATTATTGTACTAGTACTCGGTCTGTTGATAACCAGTTTCCTCCAAAGTAGGGAAACTGCCTAATTGACTATAGGGAAACTGGCTATTCTAATCTGGATTATCGCCATTATTGTACTAGTACTCGGTCTGTTGATAACCAGTTTCCTCCTAAGTAGGGAAACTGACTGTTCGAATATGACAGTTCGCCATTTTTGTAGTGGTTCGTAGTCTGTTGTGAACCAGTTTCCTTCAAAGTAGGAAAACTGCTCCAAACCAACTATCCGCCATGTTTGGACCAGTTTCCTTCCTCTCCCGATCGAGTGACTTTGGTTGACAACCAGTTTCCTACAAAGTAGGGAAACTGTCTGTTCGTATCTGACAGGTCGCCATTTTTGTACTAGTTCGTAGTCTGTTGTGTACCAGTCTCCTTCGCAGTAGAAAAACTGCTCCAAACCAACTACCCGCCATGTTTGGACCAGATTCCCTTCTCTCCCGACCGAGCGACGTTGGTTGACAACCAGTTTCCTACAAAGTAGGGAAACTGTCTGTTCGTATCTGACAGGTCGTCATTTTTGTACTAGTTCGTAGTCTGTTGTGAACCAGTTTCCTTCGTAGTAGGAAAACTGCTCCAAACCAACTATTCGCCATGTTTGGACCAGTTTCCCTCCTCTCCCAATCGAGTGACGTTGGTTGACAACCAGTTTCCTACAAAGTAGGGAAACTGACTAGTTGACTGTAGGGAAACTGGCTATTCTAATCTTGATTTGTTGCCATTATTGTACTAGTACTCGGTCTTTTGACAACCAGTTTCCTCCAAAGTAGGGAAACTGACTAGTTGACTGTAGGGAAACTGGCTATTCTCATCTGGATTGTTGCCATTATTGTACTAGTACTCGGTCTGTTGACAACCAGTTTCCTCCAAAGTAGGGAAACTGACTAGTTGACTGTAGGGAAACTGGCTATTCTCATCTGGATTGTTGCCATTATTGTACTAGTACTCGGTCTGTTGACAACCAGTTTCCTCCAAAGTAGGGAAACTGACTAGTTGACTGTAGGGAAACTGGCTATTCTCATCTGGATTGTTGCCATTATTGTACTAGTACTCGGTCTGTTGACAACCAGTTTTCTCCAAAGTAGGGAAACTGCCTAATTGACTATAGGGAAACTGGCTATTCTAATCTGGATTATCGCCATTATTGTACTAGTACTCGGTCTGTTGACAACCAGTTTCCTCCAAAGTAGGGAAACTGACTAGTTGACTGTAGGGAAACTGGCTATTCTCATCTGGATTGTTGCCATTATTGTACTAGTACTCGGTCTGTTGACAACCAGTTTTCTCCAAAGTAGGGAAACTGCCTAATTGACTATAGGGAAACTGGCTATTCTAATCTGGATTATCGCCATTATTGTACTAGTACTCGGTCTTTTGACAACCAGTTTCCTCCAAAGTAGGGAAACTGACTAGTTGACTGTAGGGAAACTGGCTATTCTCATCTGGATTGTTGCCATTATTGTACTAGTACTCGGTCTGTTGATAACCAGTTTCCTCCAAAGTAGGGAAACTGCCTAATTGACTATAGGGAAACTGGCTATTCTAATCTGGATTATCGCCATTATTGTACTAGTACTCGGTCTGTTGATAACCAGTTTCCTCCTAAGTAGGGAAACTGACTGTTCGAATATGACAGTTCGCCATTTTTGTAGTGGTTCGTAGTCTATTGTGAACCAGTTTCCTTCAAAGTAGGAAAACTGCTCCAAACCAACTATCCGCCATGTTTGGACCAGTTTCCTTCCTCTCCCGATCGAGTGACTTTGGTTGACAACCAGTTTCCTACAAAGTAGGGAAACTGTCTGTTCGTACCTGACAGGTCGCCATTTTTGTACTAGTTCGTAGTCTGTTGTGTACCAGTCTCCTTCGCAGTAGAAAAACTGCTCCAAACCAACTACCCGCCATGTTTGGACCAGATTCCCTTCTCTCCCGACCGAGCGACGTTGGTTGACAACCAGTTTCCTACAAAGTAGGGAAACTGTCTGTTCGTATCTGACAGGTCGTCATTTTTGTGTTAGTTCGTAGTCTGTTGTGAACCAGTTTCCTTCGTAGTAGGAAAACTGCTCCAAACCAACTATTCGCCATGTTTGGACCAGTTTCCCTCCTCTCCCAATCGAGTGACGTTGGTTGACAATCAGTCTCCTACGAAGTAGGGAAATTGACTTTTCGAATCTGACAGGTCGCCATTTTTGTACTAGTTCGTAGTCTGTTATAAACCAGTTTCCTTCATAGTAGGAAAACTGCTCCAAACCAACTATCCGCCATGTTTGGATCAGTTTCCCTCCTTTCCCGATCGAGTGACTTTGGTTGACAACCAGTTTCCTACAAAGTAGGGAAACTGTCTGTTCGTATCTGTCAGGTCGCCATTTTTGTACTAGTTCGTAGTCTGTTGTGTACCAGTTTCCTTCGTAGTAGGAAAACTGCTCCAAACCAACTATTCGCCATGTTTGGACCAGTTTCCCTCCTCTCCCGACCGAGTGACGTGAGAGTATCTCAAGACGCTGACTAAACCCGGCAAAATCCGGCGGGAGGAATCTCGTCATTGACATTGAGACCAGCCGGCGACTGCCCTCAGCTGGGGGCCCCCCCTCCCACCAGTCGTCGTCACCCACCCCCCTTCTTGGCACCACTCGGTGATTTTCCCCGATCAAGCGTTTTGGCCCCCTCGGCTTTCAGTCGTGCACTTCGCCGCTCATCGCCAGCCGCCTCGTCCTCCCCCGTTGTTAATAATAACGACCGTCGTTATTATTAACAACCCAAAAAAATAACAAAATCGTAACAACGAATGTTTTTTCCGCGATAACGTGAAAAATCGCGAACGACGACGTCGCCAAATTCAAGTTCGCGCTTTTCGGAGACCCCCGAAGAAATGCTTTGCGAAAACCGATACCTCGTCCTGCAGGCGTACCAGGCGCCGCCCTTAGACTCCGTCAAGGACTTGCTATTCTACATCAATCAAATATGGGCTGTGAGTACATCAAAATTTTACATCAACATCGAAATCCTGTTCAAAATTGAGTCTTTAAAACAAATTTTTAAACTTTTTAACCAGAATTATGAATTTTTGACGAATTTTTGAATTATGAAGGTATTGCAATAGTTTCAAAATTTTGAGTACTTGTGGAAAGCTGTGAGTACATCAAAATTTTACGTCAACATCTAAATCCTGTTCAAAATTGATCCTGTTCAAAGTCTTTAAAACACATTTTTAGACTGTTTAACCAGTTTTATGGGTTTTTTACGAAATTTTGAATTAAGAAGGTATTGCAATGGTTTCAAAATTTGGAGTACTTGTGGAAAGCTGTGAGTACATCAAATTTTACATCAACATCAAAATCCTGTTCAAAATTGAGTCTTTAAAACAAATTTTTAAACCTTTTAACCAGAATTATGGATTTTTGACGAATTTTTGAATTATGCAGGTGTTGCAATGGTTTCAAAATTTGGAGTACTTGTGGAAAGCTGGGAGTACATCAAATTTTACAACAACATCAAAATCCTGTTCAAAATTGATCCTGTTCAAAGTCTTTAAAACAAATTGTAAGACTTTTTAACCAGTTTTATGGATTTTTGACGAATTTTCGAATTATGAAGGTATTGCAATGGTTTCAAAATTTGGAGTACTTGTGGGAAGCTGTGAGTACATCAAAATTTTACGTCAACATCAGAATCCTGTTCAAAATTGATCCTGTTCAGTCTTTAAAACAAATTGTTAGACTTTTTAACCAGTTTTATGGATTTTTGACGAATTTTCGAATTATGAAGGTATTGCAATGGTTTCAAAATTTGGAGTACTTGTGGAAAGCTGTGAGTACATCAAAATTTTACGTCAACATCAAAATCCTGTTCAAAATTGATCCTGTTCAGTCTTTAAAACAAATTGTTAGACTTTTTAACCAGTTTTATGGATTTTTGACGAATTTTTTAATTATGAAGGTATTGCAATGGTTTCAAAATTTGGAGTACTTGTGGAAAGCTGTGAGTACATCAAATTTCACAACAACATCAAATTCCTGTTCAAAATTGACCCTGTTCAAAGTCTTTAAAATAAATTGTAAGACTTTTTAACCAGTTTTATGGATTTTTGACGAATTTTTGAATTATTAAGGTATTGCAATGGTTTCAAAATTTGGAGTACTTGTGGAAAGCTGTGAGTACATCAAAATTTTACGTCAACATCAAAATCCTGTTCAAAATCGATCCTGTTCAAAGTCTTTAAAACACATTTTTAGACTGTTTAACCAGTTTTATGGGTTTTTTACGAAATTTTGAATTATGAAGGGATCGCAATGGCTTCAAAATTTTTAGTACTTCTGGAAAGCTGTGAGTACATCAAAATTTTACGACAACATCAAAATCCTGTTCAAAGTCTTTAAAACAAATCGTTAGACTTTTTAACCAGTTTTATGGATTTTTGACGAATTTTTGAATTATGAAGGTGTTGCAATGGTTTCAAAATTTGGAGTACTTGTTGAAAGCTGAGTACATCAAAATTGTATGTCAATATCAAAATCCTGTTCAAAGTCTTTAGAAAAAAAAATTATACTTTTTAACCAGTTTCATGGATTTTTGACGAATTTTTGAATTATGAAGGTGTTGCAATAGTTTCAAAATTTGGAGTACTTGTGGAAAGCTGTGAGTACATCAAATTTCACAACAACATCAAATTCCTGTTCAAAATTGATCCTGTTCAAAGTCTTTAAAAAAAATTTTAGACTTTTTAACCAGTTTCATGGATTTTTGACGAATTTTTGAATTATGAAGGTGTTGCAATGGTTTCAAAATTTGGAGTACTTGTGGAAAGCTGTGAGTACATCAAAATTTTACGACAACATCAAAATCCTGTTCAAAGTCTTTAAAACAAATCGTTAGACTTTTTAACCAGTTTTATGGATTTTTGACGAATTTTTGAATTATGAAGGTAATGCAATGGTTTCAAAATTTGGAGTACTTGTTGAAAGCTGAGTACATCAAAATTGTATGTCAATATCAAAATCCTGTTCAAAGTCTTTAGAAAAAAAAATTATACTTTTTAACCAGTTTCATGGATTTTTGACGAATTTTTGAATTATGAAGGTGTTGCAATAGTTTCAAAATTTGGAGTACTTGTGGAAAGCTGTGAGTACATCAAAATTTTACGTCAACATCAGAATCCTGTTCAAAATTGATCCTGTTCAGTCTTTAAAACAAATTGTTAGACTTTTTAACCAGTTTTATGGATTTTTGACGAATTTTCGAATTATGAAGGTATTGCAATGGTTTCAAAATTTGGAGTACTTGTGGAAAGCTGTGAGTACATCAAAATTTTACGTCAACATCAAAATCCTGTTCAAAATTGATCCTGTTCAGTCTTTAAAACAAATTGTTAGACTTTTTAACCAGTTTTATGGATTTTTGACGAATTTTTTAATTATGAAGGTATTGCAATGGTTTCAAAATTTGGAGTACTTGTGGAAAGCTGTGAGTACATCAAATTTCACAACAACATCAAATTCCTGTTCAAAATTGACCCTGTTCAAAGTCTTTAAAATAAATTGTAAGACTTTTTAACCAGTTTTATGGATTTTTGACGAATTTTTGAATTATTAAGGTATTGCAATGGTTTCAAAATTTGGAGTACTTGTGGAAAGCTGTGAGTACATCAAAATTTTACGTCAACATCAAAATCCTGGTCAAAGTCTTTAAAACAAATTGTTAGACTTTTTAACCAGTTTTTTATGGATTTTTGACAAATTTTTTAATTGTGAAGGTATTGCAATAATTTCAAAATTTTGAGTACCTAGTAGGTACTTGTGAAAACTTTTGAATTTTTTCTTCATTAAACTTCCGTTTTTGTAACATTCTAAACCGATTCCTGAAGTTTCATAGAAAATTTCAAGTTAATTCTAATTATCAATAGATATTACCTATTAGATCTTCAGATTTGAGCCACGAGGGTAAGGGAAATGGTCTTGTATGAAAGTAAGTACTTGAAGGATCGAAGTTTGGAATAAGAAATAATCGTTCCATCGAATCACGAATCAGGTGACGGCTGCTTTCTCTCATCAGACAGACATACACCTGTGGTTCTTGATTGTTCTGTGTTGAGTGATGACCTGCTCCATCTCAGATCAATCGCATAAAGGGAGCGTTCTAAAAAGTCAGAAAGCAGAAATTATGAAGAAACGACATAATTTGCAAAAACGCTGCAAATTATTACACAATGGTTTATTATTTTTCTATATACATCACTCGTCTACAAAATCACCAACCATCCAATATGAAAAAAAACAACAAAAAAAATTTAAAAAAAAAAAATCAAAAAAAAATATCAAAATCACCAACGATCGATCGCATTTCGGTCAGCTCTAATTTGAACGGAGATTAGGCCTCTTTTGCGATTCACACTCGTGTTTTGATTTATATATATACATATATATCAGTATTAACCCTTAAATTTGTGTAGGGAGCGAACGGTTTGTCCTACAGAGCTCCGGGTGGTCTCAAAAAATTCTAAAAATTCTATAGAATCCAAAATTGAAGGAAAAACAATACCATTATTTCGAAATTTTTTGAGTTAGGGCGTTTTCAAAATTTCAAAATTGATTTTGGAACCCTTAGGAGTGACCTACATCAACCAAAAGCTTCGGGGCACAACTAGACCCTAAATGGAGCCTACATACCAAATTTCATCAAAATCGGTCAATGCTAAGTGGCAAAAGTGCCGCGTACGGCGGACGGACGGCCAAATTTTTATTCGATTTTTGGATTCTACATACCTTGAAACGTAAACCATCAAATTTTGAGGGGGTGTTGAAATTTTTTTTTTCTTGGTCGATTCCAAAGGTTCATTATTGAAAATAATAAACCAAAATGGGCGCAAACTGTTCCTCGGCGTCGAAACCACACATCAAAAGTCGGTAATTCGCTAGGAGTGAACGTGTTAATAAATTGTTGTCCAACTCGGTCAAATAGAAGCTAATTCTTTCGAGCATATTTTAGAGGTTGTCTGGAAATTTCCCTCGAGTTGTTTGGCCTGCAATCCGACCACACGATAATCTCAAATTTCGTTTGACATTAGAGAAATCGAGGGGAGTTCCGTAAAAATATTGATTACTGAATGGATTTGTGTGGAGTTTCCTGTTCATTCATCGCCGGGAATCCCGAGTGTGACGGCGAACTACCCAACTCAACTCATTAATGAAATAAATTAGTGCGTCATTTCAAGTGTCTGCTGGTCTGTCTATGATGTTGTGACTGTAATGGTTTCAGACAGAGATGGGCGAATTCTTATTCATAAATACGATTATGAATACAAATCATATTTGCGACTTTATGATTATGAATACGAATACAGGTATGAATGTGAATATGAATACAAATACAATCGTATTCACACTTTGAATCCGATTTTCCCCCGTATTCGTATTTTGAATACAATTTTATGATTTTTTCTATGATTTCCCCAAAAATCGAATTTTTTTTACGATTTTCCCTGAAAATCATACTTTTTTTATGATTTTCTCCCTCACTCTGGACATATTTATAACCTAATTCAAAATGATATTTTAAAAAAGCTGGGTAAGTATAATATTTGTATGTGTAAGTAGGTACCAGCTATAAGAGGTCCCTAAGCCTGGGAGGTCTTAGGTGCTAAAATCCTATTATATGGTGAAAAGTATAAGGGTATAATGAAATACTCTTCTTCTTTCCAAATCGATGCATTTCGAGCGGTGGTCTCCACTCTTCATCAGGATATGTATTAGAAAGAGATACAAGGCGGGGTGGTTCGTTCTTAAGATATAGTGGGTACTGCAAAAAACAAATAGTTTTCTGGGGTCAAGGATAGGCAATATTACGAGTATAGTCGTAGGGGACTTAGTAGGAAACCAGAATATTCTTATATGGCAAATGGCTTACTATGGTGAGAACATACCTCAAGTTGCAAATCAATGTTGCATACACAAGTGCTGATCGCAGGCAGTGAAACAAATTGTAGGTACAATGGTGGGTAAGTGCAGGCAGCATACCAAAAAATTCGGACAGAAGGGATTACCCTTGGAGAAACTGTGAAAGATACAGATAGGTTTTTAGATTTTTAGATGTCAGGGTTGTGGGTATTTATCATTGTGTATATGCACTAATAACATGGTATATAATGCTTATAAGAGTAAGAAGGACAAATGTGGAAAACATAACTTAGCATAAGTTAGAAGGTAAAAGTAAAAGGGGAAAAGTACCTTCTGGTTAATTTGCCGCTGCAAAATATTTTTTGACTGGCGTTATTAATACAATTTTATAAGTGATATGGTATTGACAGGCTCTCATTTCAAAAAGTAGGCATCTTCAGTTGGCATCCATTTCCAGGGCTAACATGAAACAAGAAAAGGGAACAAAAGGGGGTAGAAAATAAGTTGTGAAAAGCTATATGAAATCTGGACATGTACAATTTACTGATTTGAAGGGGGGGGGGGGGTATTTCAAACTTATTCTGTCAAATTTAGAGTATTTCATTATACCCTTATACTTTTCACCATATAATAGGATTTTAGCACCTAAGACCTCCCAGGCTTAGGGACCTCTTATAGCTGGTACCTACTTACACATACAAATATTTATAACCTAACTCGTAAAAAAATTCGATTTTTAGGGAAATCATAGAAAAAATCATAAAATAGTATTCAAAATACGATTACGGGGGAAAATCGTATTCAAAGTGTGAATACGATTGTATTCGTATTCACATTCATACCTGTATTCGTATTCATAATCATAAAATCGCAGATATGATTTGTATTCATAATCGCATTTATGAATAAGAATTCGCCCATCTCTGGTTTCAGAGTATTGTTTACGGAACCTAAATTGTACAAAAATGCTTTGGAACGCAAAAAGCGAGTGGATATTTTGATGTTGGAGAACCCACATTTTGGTTTATTATTTTCAAAAATGAACCTTTAGAATCGACCAAGAAAAAAATGCTTTACCCCCTCCCCCCTCAAAATTGGTTGGTTTACGTTTCAAAGTATGTAGAATCCGAAAAACGAATAAAAATTTGCCGCCCCTCCACTTTCCCTCCATTTTTCTTAGTTAACGATTTTGATGAAACGTGTTATATGGGCTCCATTTGGGGTCTAGTTGTACCTCGAAGCTATTGGTTGATGTCAGTCACTTCTAAGCGTTTAAAAATAAGGGCTGAAATGTTGAAAACGCCCTAGCTCAAAAACTTTTGATATGAAAGTATTGTTTTTTCATAAATTTTAAATAGTATTGAATTTTTAGAGACCACGCGGAGCATAAATATGGTTGGCAGGTAGTGACAATGGCAGCTGTATTCTTTGCAGGTGCGTAATCTATAAAGAAAAATAATAAACCTGTGTAATAATTTGCATCGTTTTTGCTTCCGAGTCTACCAAGGTAGCGGAAGCATTATTTTCACTTTTCAAGGTTGAAAGAGAAAATGTTCTTCGAAATGAAAATTTCCACTCGCGTTGTACGTTTCAGGCCTTCTTGAACAATATTGGTTCCGAGTCTAGTCTGTCTGTGTGTCTGTCATGAAATCCTTGTAACGGGAAAACCTATACGAAGTTATTGTTCGATGTCAATAAAATGTTTGAGGTTGTTGGTCAAATTGTTGGAGTGTAGATGGCCCTCTATGAGGTTAGAGTAAGGTAATTAGAGATTGATGTTTTGAGATTAGTTACAATGCGTCGGATCATCTATACAATCGGGTTATGGATATGAGGAAGCTATGTGCCATGCCCACTTGGCAGACTCTTTAAACATGGAACATGTTTTAGCCATAGGGTAACTACCCGAAAAACGTTTCGATGGAGGGGAGCATTTATATTATCTACGATTTGTTTCTTCCTGCATTTAGCAGGCTTTTAAGCTAGTTTCATTATAATGAACATACTTCAATTTATGAATAAAGGACATCCTTCAATTCCAGGGAACCATCTTCCAATTCATAAGGGACCATATCCCAATTCATAAAGGGCATCCTCCAATTCATAAGGGACCATCTCCCAATTCATAAAGGGCATACTCCAATTCATAAGGGACCATCTTCAAATTCATAAACTTTCTAGTCGTTGATTAAAAATTAAAGAAAAAAAACCTTTTTTAAAAACAAGTTTTTATTTTTAGTTAATAAAATAGACTAAACTCGGGCCTCGCCAGGGGGCAAGCCCCCTGGACACCCGGATGGTTACTGCTTAGAGCCTTCAGTTAAATTTCAGGAAATATGGAACATGCTTTAGCCGTGTTTTGTTTGTTTGTTGTTTCCTTTCACTTTGTGAAGCAGTCTCAATCACAACTTTTATTATTATATTATATTATATTATATTATTATAAAGAAATCGAAAACACCTAAAGCATCGGAGAACACATCACAACTAAAAGCCAGCGTTCATAACAACATCTCGCCTGGGTTACAAGATCCTTTGATTACATTTGTAAAAACCAAGCCAACCACCAACAACATCAATATCGATACCTTAGAGCACAAAGGCGCTATGCTATGTCCAAAAACGGAGTTTTCAGAAAAACGCAAAAGGAGTTTTCACCAGCGCACAATTCCTAAAGTAATGGCTTACTACACTGAACTCTTTAATTTCTTCAACAAGTTTTCAAGCTATAATCGTCAAGATCACAAGAATAATCGTCTAACAGTTCTGTTAAATTTGAGTTTTTCTGAAATTAAAAAAATAAAAAATAAAAAAATTGGAAGATGGATGAACATAGCGCTAAGGTAGCGATATAATCCACAAAATCGATGTTGGTTTTGCCGCGATTGTTGTTTACAGTTCTTTTAAATCAGAGGTATATCTCAGCTTCGTACATATTGGAGAGAGTTTAAAGCTGTTAATTTACAGCTGTTTTGGCAGTACATAATTTAAGCATAAAATTGAGGGTTTTTCAACGAGTGGAGAACGATTTTCGTGGGATGAAAACTAACGGCGATACATTTCCCTAAAAACGGGTCGCTTGTAAGTGAAAATCATTACAAAATCCTGCGCTACTTTCGTTCCTCAGTTTCGTCGCGATTTTGCCAGGTTAGGTGATGGCTAAAGCATGTTCCATGCTAAAAGTTAAAAATAAATTAGCTTCAATAAGAAATATAACAATTTATAAAGCTAACTCTTTATCAGATTCCCGATTTTATGAATAAAAGCGTGTTACATTTAGCATCTTCTTTTTCCTCTTGCTGTCACAATATCACACGCTTTTATTTATAAAATTGGTCATAAAGTGTTATATTTCTTATTAGAGGTAATTTATTTTTAACTTTTTAGTTCATTTTATTAACAAAATAATAAAAGCTTGTTTAAAAATAAAAAAAATTTCTTTGATTATTAACTATCAATTTACTATCAATTCGATTCGTTGATTTCTTTCAACTCCTTGTGAATTTGACTGTTGTGTTGTCTTATTGTAGGCTGCTAATATCTTTCAAGTAAATGAATAATAAATATAAAGAGTTACCTCTCAGCCCCAGTTAAAACAAGCTCGTTACCACAACTTGAATTGACAGCTCAGAAATATAAAAACTAAGATGAAAGGGGAAGCTCTGCTGCACATAAAACTTGGCAGAAGTTCATAATTATTCCTAATATACTCTTTTAAAAAGACTTTCTGGTCCTCACGAAAGACACGTCGCGTGCAACGTCAGTTATCGTTGAATAACCTCTCAACTGCGAATGAGGTGAGGAGGCTGGTCCCTTCCCTGAGTCCGACGTAGTATCACCTGTGACGTCACAATGTCGCCTCACAATCTAGTAGTCTCGAATCTTCTTAATCCAATTTACATGACGTGATTCACCCTTCTTGCAAGTGAAGGATCATCGTCTCGGACTGAGTGGAAAAAAGGTCTATGAAACAAGATTGTTAACCCTCAATTTCCCTCTTGTTCGAAAAACTTGTTTTTCGAATATTTTTTGAAAAACGTCTGTCAAGTAGGTGTGGCACATAGCTACCTCGTATCCATAACCCGATTGTATAGATGAACCTATGCATAGTAGTTAATCTCAAAACATCAATCTCTAAGTACCTTATTCTACCCTCATAGGGGACCATCTACACCCCATTCCGCATAATCCTTGAAAATTTTGAAACCGGATGAGAGATGTAGAAGTTATGGCTGTTAAAAGGAATTCACATTTGCGCATGCGCAGTGGGTACTACTATCAGTCTGGATGCAATGATTTTCATAGGTTACCGTCTACACCAGTGGTTCCCAAACTGGGGGGCGTGGAGAAAGTCCAGGGGGGGCGTGACACCCAAATGAAATAAATAAAAAATGTCTGCCAAGTTGGGTGGGCAGTATAGCTTCCTCACTCATTGTAACATGGACGTATAGAATCAGTTGGCGAAAAAATTATGATTCAAAGAGTTATTGAATACCAAAATATTGGCGATAATATGCGGGATAGGGTTGCAGGTATTAATGTTTATAATAGTGTTGTAAATAGTTGTGGTATATAAACCACTGAAATAAAAGAACGAAAGAGTGTAGGTATAAAATAAAACTACGAAGTTATGACGATAATGATTATTATTATTCAATACTAAAACTATAATAGGTGTACGTATTAGGATTATGGGTATTAATTTGTTATATACTCGTAATTTGAGTTTTGTTTAAAATTAAACGTAGAATTTTATTATTTTATTTAGCGGTTCACCGTCTAGGACCTAACCCACACAATCCCTGAAAATTTCTACGAAATTGGTTGAATAGTTGCGGAGTTTTGGTTGTAACAATAAATTTAAAGTTCGCGCATGCGCAGCGGCTATTGCTTGACCAATTTGATTAAAACTTATAGGGTGTCTCTTAGAAGTTAGTCCCTAACTAACCTCCAAATTTGAGCAAAATCGGTTCATCAGAAACCGAGAAACCGAGGTTCCAGGAAATTCACGTTTGCGCATGCGCACTCGCTCCTATTGGTCCGAAGGTGCTGAAATTGATAGGGGACCGTCTAGTACCTAACCCGCACAATCCCTGAAAATTTCATCAAAATCGGACCACAGGTTAGTATAGTTTTGCCCGGGACAAGGATTGACCACAGACAGACCGACAGACAGACAGACACGGAACCAAAATTATTCGGGAAGCTCTAAAACGCAAAAAGCAAGTGGAAATTTTGATTTTGGAGGACATTTTTTTTCACTTCTTTCACGAATACGAAGCTTCCCTACCTTCGGTAGTGAGGAAGCAAAAATTACAAAAATAATTTCCTCAGATTTTGGTTTATT
Organism: Apolygus lucorum; assembly: GCA_009739505.2. Lineage (NCBI taxonomy): Eukaryota > Metazoa > Arthropoda > Insecta > Hemiptera > Miridae > Apolygus > Apolygus lucorum. Next base: position 25,335,883 of record CM019170.2, read on the forward strand.
ATTTTCAATAATAAGCCTTTGGAATCGAGCAAGAAAAAAAAAATTTTAACCCCTCTCAAAATTTGATGTTTTACGTTTCAAGGTACGTAGAATACGAAAATCGAATAAAAAAATTTCCGTCCGTCCGCCGTACGCCGTACGCGGCACTTTTCTTAGCAACACTGGACCGATTTGGTTCAAATTTGGTATATGGGCTCCATTTGGGGTCTAGTTGTGCCGCGAAGCTTTTGGTTGATGTAGGTCACTTCTAAGGGGTGAAAATTAAGGGTTGAAATTTTCAAGAGTGCCCTAGCTCGAAAACTCTCGAAATAAAGGTATCGTTTTTTCATCAATTTTAAATAGTATTGAATTTTAAAAAATTTTTGAGACCACCCGGAGCTCTGTAGGACAAACCGTTCGGTCCCTACGAGTACTTGAAGGTTTTCCTTCGATAAAACAGAATCATGAGTGTGAATCGCAAAAGAGGTCTAATCTCCATTCAAATTTTATCGGACTAAAATGCGATCGCTGTTCATTTCTTCGATTTGTATACAGTTTTGCCTTCTGCGTAACCAGTAATCAAATTTCCATAAGAAGCTTTCTATTTTTCCAATCGAGTGTGAAGCGTTTAGTTCTTTCTAATAAACTTGATTGTGAAGGTGTGAAGCCAGTATGGTGTGGTAGGTAGTACCTAGCTGGTGGGTAAAAAAAAGTTGGTAGGTAAAAAAAATGTTGGTGGGTAAAAAACGCTGCAAATCATTGCTCAAAGGCTTCTTCACTCCTCAGATCACTGATCAGCTGAGTGAGCTCCAAAGCCATTTTTAATCCTATTGAATGGAAGTGCTCTTCCAGGCGTCTCTAGCATTCGAGGAGCTCTTCTTCACTCCTCAGATCACTGATCAGCTGAGTGAGCTCCAAAGCCATTTTTAATCCTATTGAATGGAAGTGCTCTTCCAGGCGTCTCCAGCATTCGAGGAGATCTTCTTCACTCCTCAGATCACTGATCAGCTGAGTGAGCTCCTAAGCCATTATTAATCCTATTGAATGGAAGTGCTCTTCCAGGCGTCTCCAGCATTCGAGGAGATCTTCTTCACTCCTCAGATCACTGATCAGCTGAGTGAGCTCCGAAGCCATTTTCAATCCTATTGAACGGAGGAAGCTGAAATTTGAGAGGGAAGGTCAAGGGAGAATACAGATGGTGGTAGGTGCTATTGATGGACAACCAGTGATCAAAACAGAAGGGTGATCTATACAGAAAATAATAAACCTTTGAGCAATGATTTGCAGATTTTTGAAATAGTCTTTCTAAGTTTTCAAAATTGTTTTTGTAATGTTTCAATTTCCACGTTTTTTTTTAACCAATTTCCACGCTTCCACATAAAGAATATTCACTTGACATAATGGTCAAGTGTTGGTAAAAAAAAACCTGTGTTGTTGCCTGTAAAGTCGGTATACGGGCGAAAGTTTTACGTGACAACGACTTTGAGTGGTAAAATAATTTTAATGTTAATATTCATTCGTATAGTAGGAAGAAGGATAAAATAAAATTCTTTGTCAAGTTGCACAGAGTAGGTATTTCCCGTAGGTAGTAGGTATTTCCCATGGGTGGGGGGGGGGGGGGAGTGAGTGCCAGGGAAGGGGGGCGGGCCGCCCGCCTTTAGGGAGCGCCGAGCTGCACCCCCTCCGTGAGCGGAGCGTAACGCAGTTTCTTGAAGTGTCTCCCGGTAAACCAATTTATAAGACGTTATCACGTCAAAATTAAAGCCATTGTTTGAATTAAAACAGATCAAAACACACAAGAGTTCAATATTCTCAAAACCGTCCCCCTCCATAGCAGTTACTGTCAGACGCAACGGGTGTGTGTACCGATACCTCCTTAAATTCCTTAAATTGAAAATTTATCTGTGTTACAATGTTAAATTTTGTATCAGTAATTATATTCATTTTTCATGTAATACTTTGTACGCGTATCCCGGATTTTGGCGATTTTCAGGTTTTTGCATATCTAGAATCTTTGGAGTCTTCTGCACCTTATGATACCTCATTCGTGTACCTATGGGTACGAAAAGGTACACAAAAACGCTAGTGAAAAAGGGCGTATCTCTGAAATTTCTTGAAATCCTTAGGCGATTAGGCGTATGTCGTTTTTCCTAAGCCTAAAAGGCGGATATCATGCCGAATACCTTTCTCTACTGAGCAAGAAAGCCGCATCTCCTGAGATACGGCTTTTTTGCTTAGCAAAAATTCGAAATATGTTCTTGGCAACCAAAATGCTTAGCGGAAAAGCCGGATCTCGTAGGGTGCTCGCTTATTAATGACTAGCTGAAAAGCCTACTAAAAGTAGGCAAAAACGATTCCTCCGACTCTCCCCACTCCCACGACCCCTCCGTGCATACGTACGTACGTACATACGGTTGGCGTTTTATGTTTATAGATAAGTCACCAAACAAACTGGGCTGGAGGCTCGTCACCGAACTTTTCCATATGATCAAATTTAATAATCTGCGTAAGAAAAGAAGTAGTGTACAAACAACTAACGAATCATGTTAAAAACCCCGGCTAAAATCTGCCAGGAAAGCACCTGAAGTGCTTGGAATGCTTAACAAAAAAGGCGTATATCTCGAATATCACCCTCATTTACTAAGCGGAAAGGGCGTATCTCCTCTAAATTGGTTATGACGTGAATTCCCATGAAAAAAAGGCAGTAGTTAGTTGGAGAATGATTGGACCTACCGTATAATGTCCCGAAAATGGGGTAAAAGTATAATTAACTGGACGCGATACTTAAAAAACGAAAAGTGCTTGTACTGAAAATCTTGATTTTCGGAGATGCGCCCTTCTTGCTAAGGACGGCAGTATAATACTAGCGCAAAAACTTATAAAATTGTTAGCCAAATATGACTTTCCCTCTCCTGGAGTATCTTAATGGATAATTGATGCAGTGGATTAAAAGTTAAGAAACCCCACCAATTATATTCGTTCAACATTCGAATATTCCGCTCCTAAAGTATCCTAAAAGAGCATTGAAAAATCGAAGTTTTCCATTCGTGGATATTTCCAGCCACAACTATTGAGCGGGTTTTCTGTAAGATTCAGAAGAAATTTTGCAGAATAGTTATTATTAGGTAGATTTCTGAACAATTTTGTCTGTTGTTGTTGCAATGTTATCTCAAAAATCTAGGTTTATATCTGTGTTTTTTTTTCTATACACGATTGAGGAGTTTGATTCCAGAAGGTACTATAGACCATTTTTATTTTACATTGAGTTAATACTCTCCCAGAGTTTTAGGGGGGTAGTTCTTCACAAAAATGCGATCGTTTAGGGGAAAAAGATAATCTATTCCCTTGAAAAACGAGGGTGAATATTCCGTTTAATTTCAAAAGATCCAGCACAATGGCGGCCTCTTATCCCTTTTGTTTCAAAAAGTACTTTATCCACTTCGTTTGATTCCAAAAAGTACTATATTCATAAATCTGAAATTTCAAATCTCGTTCAAAATTGATTTAAACTGAACTAATTCACCTTCTTCTCCAAAAATATTTATTATAATTTAGAATTATATAAAAAATAACATCATTGGTTTATAGCACTTTTTTCAGGTCGCTGTGGTTTTTTCGCGTTTTTCTCACCTTTGACCAAAATGGATATAGTAGTTCCTTTCGGAATCAAACTCCTCAATTGATAGTTGAAGGATCAAGATAGCCATCAAAACATCGGTTTTGGCCCACAAGTGGTTGAAAATCGTCGAAGAAAGCTTGAAAATCGGAGTTCCAAGATGATATGTGAGGACATTAAGGGTTAATGGATTGTGAAGTTCCAATTGAATGAGTGACTCGAATTAAGTTCCAATCCACCATTTTTCCGAAAGTGGGATTATTACGGGATATCGGTGGAATAATATCCATTTTGTTCAACTTGGTGTTCCTCTCCCTTTAATGTAACTTCAGTAATTTAGTAATAAATTGAGTACCCACTAAGCCTCAGTTGTTTACGAAAACCATCTAATATCTGTCAAATTGTGCACTAACATAAAAAAATTTCAAGGTTTTAGACTCGGTAATTATTACGCAAGTATTACAGGGCTTTCGGGGTTGCAATTTGGGTATGATTTAGGGGTCCTAACCTCGTATAATTTTTTGCTTCCTCACTACCGAAGGTAGGGGAGCTTTGTATTCGTGAAAGAAGTGAAAAAAAAGTCCTCCAAAATCAAAATTTCCACTTGCTTTTTGCGTTTTAGAGCTTCCCGAACAATTTTGGTTCCGTGTCTGTCTGTCTGTCGGTCTGTCTGTGGTCAATCCTTGTCCCGGGCAAAACTATACTAACCTGTAGTCCGATTTTGATGAAATTTTCAGGGATTGTGCGGGTTAGGTCCTAGACGGTCCCCTATCAATTTCAGCACCTTCGGACCAATAGGAGCGAGTGCGCATGCGCAAACGTGAATTTCCTGGAACCTCGGTTTCTCGTTTTCTAATGAACCGATTTTGCTCAAATTTGGAGGTTAGTTAGGGACTAACTTCTAAGAGACACCCTATAAGTTTCAATCAAATTGGTCAAGCAATAGCCGCTGCGCATGCGCGAACTTTAAATTTATTGTTACAACCAAAACTCCGCAACTATTCAACCAATTTCGATGACGTTTTCAGGGATTGTGTGGGTTAGGTCCTAGACGGTGGACCGCTAAATAATATTCTACGTTGAAAATGTTGTAAATAGTTGTTGTACAAAATTCTTATATTCTTGTATAAAATTCTACGTTGAAAATGTTGTAAATAGTGTTGTAAATAGTTGTGGTATATAGTACCCATAATCCTAATACGTACACCTATTATAGTTTTAGTATTGAATAATAATAATCATTATCGTCATAACTTCGTAGTTTTATTTTATACCTACACTCTTTCCCTCTTTTATTTCAGTGGTTTATATACCACAACTATTTACAACACTATTATAAACATTAATACCTGCAACCCTATCCCGCATATTATCGCCAATATTTTGGTATTCAATAACTCTTTGAATCATAATTTTTTCGCCAACTGATTCTATACGTCCATGTTACAATGAGTGAGGAAGCTATACTGCCCACCCAACTTGGCAGTCGTTTTTTAAACATCTGCGATTTTTCAATAATTGAAAATCAACAATTCAATAATCAACAATTATTGTTGATGTATAAATTGACTATACATAGGATGATAAGGTTAAATTTTCACAAAATAATTTATAAGAAGGAGAAATAAAATATAAAGTAAAAATGAAGCACGTTATTTGGTTGAATAACTTATAATTTTTTAAAATGTATTATTATTTTTTTTTTAATCTCCCCTCCTTTAGGACCCTGTTTGTGTGCATAAACAACTTCCTATCATTCTTTTCTCTTGAAAATAAATAAGGAAAAAATATGACTAAAAATCTCTTAATAAACTACCACAATCATCGTCAAAATGAACCAAAATGAACACAGTGGTTTTTATTTGCTTCTGGTTGAGCAAGGTATTCTATACCAGATGGTCTTTCTTCACATCGCGTTCGAAATGAAGGCTCGTTCGTTTCCTGCTATCGAATACCACTCTAAAAGAGTGGACATAATCAGCCAATACCACAGGTCAAGATAATGTCATTTTAGAGACATGCTAACAGTGTAATTCACCTCACGAGTCACACTTTCTATAAGTGAGCGAGCTGTGTCTGCCTCTAGATATTTGACGAAATTCGAATTGAACCAGCCAAGAGGTAAAATCAATGATCGAGTGTGGGACTACGTATATAACGTGGAGATGGCAAGATTAAACACGAAAGGCCATCTCCAAGTATTCCGACTCGACTGAACAGATATTCTCGTGCAGCCATTGTTCTGAAGTTCATCCAATCCACCAATACGATTATAGGTCACGAACATGAGCTAGTTTATGCAACTAGATTCACTATGACTTAACATGTAGAAGTTCGTGGGTTTCTATCAAATTTTCTAGGTTATTAGTAGATACTATCCCCCCCAAAAAAAACTTTTCTAACTTATGATCCCTCAGAGTTGTCCAAAATTTATGGCGAACGAACTCGTCATTTCTTTTGTTTTATGAACGTTTTTGGACATTATAATATTAAAGTTATTATGAACGTAAATAGAGATAATAATCAATTTTCCAATCAAGTAATTCAACACTACTGCATCAATTCATAATAATCTATTATTCTTATCAATCGATGCCCATTCCTATCCTCTTGTGTCTATGTCCACCCCTGGAATTTTGGTACCTAAATATTAACTAAGGACCCTGATTTGTGGTGATTTCTTCTTTTGGCGAGACAGCGCTACCCTTGAAACACTTCTTGTGTTTTCTGAACTTGTGTCCCTTCAGCGTTGCCCAAAATTCATGGCTAACGAACACGTCTTTTCGTTGTTATTATGACGTTTTGACACAAACTGGGATTATTAATTGCTCAAGTTATTCAGGAATCGTTTTAGAATGTTCCAAAATAGATTTCAGTGAACAAAATGGACCACAATAAAAAAATAGTCCATTTTCGTGAAAATTGGGAAAAATTATCGGTTAATACGAGTAGGCTTAATAATCGATTTTCCAATTAGGTAATTCATCACTACTGGCATCAATTCAAAATAAACTATTATTCTTATCAATCGATGCCCATTCCTGTCCTCTTGTGTTTATATCCACCCTTGGAATTTTGGTATGTCTCAAATCAAGACCCTGATTTGCAATTTCTCCTATTGGTGTGACACTGGGTATTTGGTTGAATCCCACCACAATATCCCCACAATATCCACACTCCTATCAACTTGTGTCTATGTCCCCTGGAATTTTGGTACCTAAATATTAACTAAGGACCCTGATTTGTGGCGATTTCTTCTTTTGGCGAGACAGCGCTACCCTTGAAACACTTCTTGTGTTTTCTGAACTTGTGTCCCTTCAGCGTTGCCCAAAATTCATGGCTAACGAACACGTCTTTTCGTTGTTATTATGACGTTTTGACACAAACTGGGATTATTAATTGCTCAAGTTATTCAGGAATCGTTTTAGAATGTTCCAAAATAGATTTCAGTGAACAAAATGGTCCACAAAAAAAAAAAAAAAAAAAAAAAAACGCTGCAAATTATTACACGATGGTTTATTATTTTTTATTTTTCTATATAGATCACTCGTCTGCAAAGCCACCAACCATCCAACATGAAGAAAAATATCGATCGCATTTCGGTCAGCTTTAATTTGAACGGAGATTAGGCCTCTTTTGCGATTCACACTCGTGTTTCTGATTTATCGTACGTCCAAACTTTAAATTCTCGTAGTGAGCGAACGGTTTGTCCTACAGAGCTCCGGGTGGTCTCAAAAAATTCTAAAAATGCTATAGAATCTTAAATTGAAGGAAAAACAATACCTTTATATCGAAATGTTTTGAGTTAGGGCGTTTTGAAAATTTCAAAATTGATTTTGGAACCCTTAGAAGTGACCTACATCAACCAAAATCTTCGGGGGACAACTAGACCCCAAATGGAGCCTACATACCAAATTTCATCAAAATCGGTAAATGCTAAGTGGCAAAAGTGCCGCATACGGCGGACGGACGGCCAAATTTTTATTCGATTTTTGGGTTCTACGTACCTCGAAAAGTAAACCATCAAATTTTGAGGGGGTGTTAAAATTTTTTTTTCTTGGTCGATTCCAAAGGTTCATTATTGAAAATAATAAACCAAAATAGTCCATTTCATGAAAATTTTGAAAAATTATCGGTTAATAGGCATAATAATCGCTTTTCCAATTAGGTAATTCATCACTACTGGTATCAATTCAAAATAAACTATTATTCTCATAAATTGATGCCCATTCCTGTCCTCTTGTGTTTATATCCACCCTTGGAATTTTGGTATGTCTTAAATAAAGACCCTGATTTGTAATTTCTCCTATTGGTGTGATATAGGGTATTTGGTTAAATCCCACCACAATACTGGGGCAGATTTAACTCATCAACTCATGATTGACTCAGACATCTAGATATCATGTGTTCCAAACATCTAAAAGTTAGCACTTTTTTCTTCAACTGTCCTCGATTTGTGATGAAATTCATGAGATATGATATTTAGGCACAAACACTTCACGTTTCCGAAAAATTCGAACACTTAATGGTCAGTTTAATGGTAATTTTTCTAAGGGGTGTGGAAGTAATGTGAAGCCTCAAATCGGATGTTGTCATGAAAATTTCTCCTTCATCTTACTCAATGTGGACCTACCTTGAAATCCTAGTTTATTTTAGATCGACTTCTTGATGATTTTTCTCTCTCTCTCGGCATCAATTGTTTACATGGAACTCGAACACTCTATTACGACTTCTGTTGGCACAACTCTGATGCAGGAAGCGGTCATTTTGTTGGGGAAATCACGGGGAAGGAATATGCCTTCGCTATCTTCCACGGATAAGAGATCGCTGGACAGAGCAACAAAGCTTCCACTTCCAGCCTTATCTCTTTCTCGTGGTAAATTCCGCGGTGACGAAGTAGATCAACACTTTTGATTGGTCGGAGAGAAATAATTGAAACTCTAATTCCTCTGTTTCTGATGTTTCTGTCCTGGCTAATTTGAAATTCGATTATAGAGTTCTATTTTTTTTTTTTTTAGTTCAGTGTTCTTCATGAATCTTCTTATGATTCCTTGCAATTAGAGAAATTGCTTACAATACTTTTTGTTAATTAAATATTGTTGGTACTGTAGACATTAATTCATGTAGAAGGAAAAACTGTAGGTAGCTATTGTTTATGTTCTTGGAGTAACAGCTAGAGCTAAGCAATCGTGGATGGATATGCTGATGAACTATTGAAATTCAAGCTCGCCCAGCTGATCATGGAGTAGCTCAGTTTGTCATTCGTACTCAGCAGTCTCAGATAGAGTCCCTGCGAAATGTCAGCTGCAAGTTGTTGTTGTGCCGCAAATTTCAGGATGACTCAGCTCAAAATTATTTATCCTGATAATGATCTTAAATGACGACTAGTAAGTGAAAATGATCAAAATGTTGACGTTCTCAGCTACCACTGAAAACTGTAGGATAAATGTCGCCAAATACGAAAGATTCTGTCGTATTTAGCTCGCTCAGCAAATCATGGAGGAGCTCAGTTTTCAATTCGTATACAGCAATCCGAGAACGGCTCTGCAAAATTTGAACCAAAAAACATCTTTTTTTCGTCAAGGCACACCATTTTTCTCAACTCCCAGGCGTTAGACACACTAATATCAATAGGTCCGTTTGTAGGTAATATACTGGTTTTCGGTGGTTTCGTTTGAAAAACAGGTCATTCAAAATATTGAACTGACCTCCAGCCCTAAAAAATTAGATATAAATGCATTTTTTGAAAGTAACAGTCTATTCAGTGTCTCGCAATTTGGTTTTCGCCAGGGTAGATCCACCAATGACGCTATTCAGAAATTGACCAATTTTGTCGCAACCGCATTCGAAGGTGGTGAGTACTCTTCTGCAACATTTGTTGACGTTGCGAAGTGCTTTGATTGCATATCCCATCCGCTTCTTCTGGATAAGCTGCGTAAATATAATTTTTCTGATTGTGCAATTTCTATTATTGAAAGCTACCTCTCTGGTAGAACTCAGGCTGTGCGACACATCGATGAGTTGTCATGCTTCTTGCCTGTTGAGTTTGGTGTACCACAGGGATCCGTTTCGGGACCAATATTGTTCCTTATTTTTATCAATGACTTACCATTGTGTCTCAAAATCCACTCAATTCTTTTTGCTGACGACACATCATTAATTTTAAAAAGCATTTCTTTGCTGTGCGACGCCGAAGTGGCTGCTCTTGATGCGGTTTCCAGCTGGTTCATAATGAACAGGCTTTCGGTTAATGCTGAAAAGACCAATGTGATGCGATTTGGGTTGAGAGATTTGTCTGGTTTTGACAATAATCTGGAAGATGTCAAATTTCTTGGCGTCGTTCTCGACCCAGAGCTCAGCTGGAAGCCTCACTGTGCTTAACTTCGGTCATGTCTCGGCAGCTACATCTTTCTTTTGAGGCACCTATCCGAGAGGCTGACCTTCCAGAGCAGAGCTGTATATGCCATCCTCAGTTGGGGGCATTCTGCAGCTTCCTCCACCATTTTTTCTAGCCAAAGGAAGGCTGTTCGAGTCGTAGCTGGTATGAGCTACCAGGAGGATTGTAGATCAGCTTATAAAGAACTGGAAATTCTAACTATCCCCGCTGTCTACATCCTTGAAAGCCTATGTTATGTAAGGAAGAATATTGGGTCTTTTCATACTCCAGATCACGGTTACTCCACTCGTAGCAAGAATAATCTTTGTATCCCGTTCCATCGACTTGCTACTACATGTAATGGTACCACCTGGTGGGGTTTTAAATTTTTCAACGCCCTTCCCATGAATTTGCGCAATGCTCCGATCGGCATTTTTAAGGCACGCATTAGCAAGTACCTCGTCAGTCTGGCTCCTTATAATTTCGAAGAATTTCTTAGTGATCTTGAGCACACTGACGCTGTGTTGATATCCTAGGTGTTTTTTTATGTTTTATTGTTATACCTACCTAGTCATTTGATACCATTGTTGTAATTTTGTTGTTTTTTTGTGACCAAATGTTTAATTTTACTTGTAAGAAAAACCATTGCTCATACACTACGTGTTTTTGGCAAATAAAAGATATTGATTGATTGGGGTCTAAAACATACTTAACGTTGAAATTAACGAAGTATGAAGGTACTCGAATCGGCCCTTGTAGTTTAGTCGGCTTTTCGTGTTGTCAAGTTGGCATCCTGGTTGGAATTAATTAATATCTTTGCATAGCTATCTAATTTTAAGGCCATTAGTTAAGGTGGTTTTAAATGGGGTTTATAGGTGAGGGATGATTGCTACTGTTGTATATTACATCCTTTGAAACGATCCCGAGAATTTGCTTATCTACACTGATAAGAGATCGCCCTCTTTCTGCAACGAGTTTCCCGCTGTATCTCAATCGTATATCTCGCCGCCGTTAGATTAAATTGGATTAAAGTGCAAGGCTTCTTCCGGCGACGAGTGTCTCGACCTACTCTTTTAATAGTGTTTGTTCTCAAGAATTTCTTTCTGTCGTAGCCTTCCGGATTTTCTTTCAACGTCTTGGGGAAATTCCAGTCGCTTATAATATGGATTTATGGCTGAATTTTTCAATTTTCGTATCAAACACTAATATTATCAAGTTTTTTTTCAAGGAAAGGAAATATTAAATGAGAAGTTAGTTTTTGATGTAAATCAACATACAGCATGAGACGACCGTATAGTTCTGAGACGTTGAGTTCTTCATCTACGGCCATCTCCCGGCCTCTCCCTGTTGGTCAAAACCAACTAATTTCTGTGTTATTTTTGGTTCTCGGGATGTACGAAAAATATCGATATTTCCCTCTCAATACATCGATATTATCTATTCCCATACCTATATTGATAAAACAAATGCTCACTACCTAATCCGATATTTTGACATTTTATTTCTTTATATTGGCACATAAACGAAAAAAAACATCACAAAATTAGTCACAAAATCGGTCAAAACAAAGCGTTACAGTTGGTTTTGACATTTTATGTCTTTACTATGGCACATAAATGAAAAATCGTCACGCGGGGAGCGTTACGCGGAAATTTCTGATGATTTTCACGTACAACCAATCGTTCCTAGGGAAAACTAACTTCCTCATTTTCCACCCCACAAAAATCGTTCACCACTCATTGGAAAGCTCTCAATTTATTAAACATAAGACATAAAATGTCTCTCGTGGTTGCGTACTTGTACGAAAGCTGTATCCACCGTTTGTGTTTTTTGGAGGGATTTGGGTTTTTTTTCTTTATTTTTTTCCAAAAAAATTATTTTTCTTTTCTATTGAGGTTACTAGTTGAAGCTGATTACATTTCTCCCATATTCCTTCACTCTACTTCTAAGATGAATAGTTTCGCTAATGAACGGCTCAAAACGTCATTAAAAATAAAATTTCATCTTTCGGAAAAACACCTATTTTCGAATTGCTGTACCTATCTTCGTAATAATATCTAACCTACAGAACTCAAGTTGGTCTCGAGCTGAATTAAATTTAACCTACTTGGAAA
>CM019170.2:25348067-25426346 GCA_009739505.2 Apolygus lucorum
ATATTATACCCAATGTCCTAGACTGGTACCATCGGAGGAGGACGAGGAGGGGTGGACTGAAATTCGCATGTTGGGTATCGTAGATCATGGATTTTTAAATGTTCTTCAAATTCGAGGCTCGAATGTTTTGGTGGATAAGTTGGAGAGGGGGATGGGAGTTTACAATATTTTATTCGAAATACTAACTAAATTGCATTGAGTGAAACAGTTTTGAGCTGGAGGAAGGTAAATAAAAATGCAAGTTTTATCACTAATGCTGGTTTAAATTGACCTAATGCTTACCCAATGAGACGTCCACTGGAATGCATGCATTACTAAATTATATGTTTACCTTGTCTGTCTCCAATGGCATTGGTTGGACCTCCTCGTACCTTTCACTCTGAGCCAATAGAAAGTTCTCCTTTCACTCTGACCTTCATACACCTGTACGCCCTTCAATTTCCCGACCAATGGGATTCGCGTTACCTCGCACCAGTATGTGTCCAAAACGAGGTTATAATTTATTGGCGTTAAGCCTTCTGAAAGGCTCCCCGTCATAGCAAGACGTCCCGTGAATAGTTAAATACCTGGGAAAGACCAACTGAAAAAAAAAAAAACCGAAAGCCACTCCCATTCAGTGACAATCTTCGAGTGGGACCGACGCAAAATAATCAGGCATTCCTCCCATTGTGTAACCGTCTGCGAATAATTACGATACTCTACTGCCCACCCAGCCTGGCTCGAGAGGTTTTTTCTCCCCCTGGAGGTCATCAGTCATTGATAGTTTAGGTCCCCGTCCGCCGGAGTAACTGCCCTACTCGTTTCATTTATTACGTCATGATTTCTGGGCAAGGTCATGTTCGCTATCAGTCGTTTTCGCACGTTTGTATCGCCAACATGGTCTCTTGAAGAAGGCCTTTTCGCTCTTTCCCCGGTGTATCAAACGTGGAATTTTTCGGTTTTTTGGGTAGATTTGTCATTCCGCGTGCTCAATTCGAATCGAACGACGACAATCATGGTTCTGGCTTCGTGGTATTACGTCTTGACCGATGCACGCCGGGAAATTGATCAGGTAGGTACTGATAATCTTAATCAACCTCAAACTTCTACTTTGATATGAAAAAATTCCTATTCGTGCAGCATGACTGTGTGAGCGAATTTTCAAAGAACGTGTTAAACGATTTTGCTCCCTCACGTTCTAAGAAAAAGCGAAAAACGAGGAAAGTTCTCCAAAAATGAAATTGTCTCACGTTTGGCGTTTCAGAGCTTTTTAATAACTTTGGTTCCGTGTCAGGTCAATCCTTGTCCGAGGCATAACTACACGAACGTTAAGTTTTCATGGTTGATGCGGGATGACCTCGAGACGGTCCCCTATGAATTTCACCAACATCGGACAAACAGCACCGTGCGAGATTTTACCTAAACACCAATTTCTCACGACCGAATAGCCCGATTTTGCTCAAATTTTGAGGGTAGTTTGGGGCTGGACCGAAGGAAAAAGTACTATCATTCCATCAAGATCCGATCCGCGGGAGTTAGATGTGAAAAAGTGAAAAATCGTCAACATGATCGCAACTACTCTAGTCGTGTTGCTATTCGTCAACTCAAAAACCTCCTTGTTTGTTAAGAACGAGTTTCATAGTTGGGAATTTATCTTTGTTACTCCTCAATAGTAGCTACATTATCCACCTGACTTGGCAGACGGTTTTATTTCTGACTAGCTGAAAAGCCTGCTAAAAGCAGGCAAAAACAAATGGTAGGTGCCAATGTGAAAATAAAACCATGACATACAATGTCAACAACAAAATTATATATAAACACTGGAATTTATTAAATTAGAAATTTAAAAAAAATATTAGATTATTAGAAAAAATTATTATTATATTGTTAAATTAGAAAAAATTACATTATTAAATTAGAGAATTATTAGATTATTAAATTAGAAAAAAATTTTGATGTCACGGCCTGGAATCGAACCCGGGTCTCCCACGTTCGATCTACGGATGGGATTTTATGTATTAGATATGAAATTTTGCTTCTCGATTGGGAATGCGCCAATTCTCACAAAGTATTTCTTTCTATTTTTCCTGTCGTCCAGTCATCTCTCCCCAAAAAATTTTGATTTGTTATGTCAGAGAATCGCGAATTTGAAAAAATTGTTTCGTCCTTGCGAAATTTTGACAAATTTTGAAATTTGTTAAGTTTGAGCCTAAACTTACGAATTAACGTTGGTTCCTTCCTTACGATTAGACCGGCAGCACTGAGTGAAGCCAATAACCCTTTATCGGTTAAACACGAGCAGTTGGCTAGTAGTTGTTACGGGAGTTGGCCATCGCTTCACCGTGGTTTGGGACGCCAGAATGAATGAATTAATCAGAACTCCATTCTACATCCAAATTAGTCAACACTACTCAAAAACTTGAATATTCAAATCCTTACTACCATTATTAGTGTAAAAAGTTCTCCTCAAGGGTGCAAAAAGGATTGAGAATTACGTTAGAAACCAAGTACAGGTTTAATTCAGACATAAAACTTTGCAATAGCGATATTGAATATTATCCTTGTAAGAATAACATTAATGAAACAAAAAAACGTCTGCCAAGTGGGTGTGGCACATAGCTTCCTCGTATCCATAACCCGATTATATAGATGATCAGATGCATACCTAGTAGTTAATCTCAAAACACCAATCTCTAAGTACCTTCCACTACCCTCATAGGGGACCATCTACACGCTAATCTGGACAATCCTAGAAAATTTCATCAAATTCGTATGAAAAATTAAGTGAGTAGATGTATGTGATTGGATCAAAAAAATACTTAGCCTCGGCTGGGATTCGAACCCGCGACCCCTGGGGGACAGTTGAAGTTACGGCTGTTACAAGGAATTTACGTTTGCACATGCGCAGTCGCTTCTATCGGTCCGGGGATGATGATTTTCATAGGGGACTATCTACAACCTAATCCACATGAACTCTGAAAATTTCATTGAAATTGAGTGGAAAATGTGGAAGTTATGGCCGTTACAAGGAAATTCACGTTTGCGCATGTGCAGTGGCTACTATCAGTCTGAAGTTGACAATTTTCATAGGAGACCATCTAAATACTAATCTGTAACATCCCTGAAAATTTCATTGAAATCGGATGGAAAATGTAGAAGTTATGGCCGTTACAAGGAATTCACGTTTGCGCATGCGCAGTCGCTTCTATCAGTCCGGGGATGATGATTTTCATAGGGGACCGTCTACACGCCAACCCGCACAATCCCTAAAAATTTCATAGGAATCGGACAATAACTTCGTATAGTTATGCGCGTTACAAGGAATTCATGACAGACACACAGACAGACAGACACACAGACAGACAGACAGACACGGAACCAAAATTGTTCAGAAAGGTCTAAAACGCAAAACGCGAGTGGAAATTTTGATTTTGGAGAACTTTTTTTTTTCGTCCTTGAAAAGTGAAAACAAAGCTTCCGCTACCTTGGTAGACTCGGAAGCAAAAAAGTACTAATTAACTCTATTTCAATCAAGTAAGTACCTAGTGAAGTTTCGTGGAGAGTAGATCCAGAAAGTTTCATCTTATGAGAAAATGTTCTAATATAAAAAATTTAATAAACTTATTGCTTCCGAGTCTACCAAGGTAGCGGAAGCTTTGTTTTCACTTTTCAAGGACGAAAAAAAAGTTCTCCAAAATCAAAATTTCCACTCGCGTTTTGCGTTTTAGACCTTCCTGAACAATTTTGGTTCCGTGTCTGTCTGTCTGTCTGTCATGAATTCCTTGTAACGCGCATAACTATACGAAGTTATTGTCCGATTTCTATGAAATTTTCAGGGATTGTGCGGGTTGGTGTGTAGATGGTCCCCTATGAAAATCAGCATCTTCGGACTGATAGAAGCGACTGCGCATGCGCAAACGTGAATTCCTTGTAACGGCCATAACTTCCACATTTTCCACCCGATTTCGATGAAATTTTCAGGGATTATGTAGATTAGGTTGTAGATAATCCCCTATGAAAAGCATCATCCCCGGACTGATAGAAGCGACTGCGCATGCGCAAACGTGAATTCCTTGTAACAGCCGTAACTTCAACTGTCCCCCAGGGGTCGCGGGTTCGAATCCCAGCCGAGGCTAAGTATTTTTTTGATCCAATCACATACATCTACTCACTTAATTTTTCATCCGAATTTGATGAAATTTTCTAGGATTTTTCCAGATTAGCGTGTAGATGGTCCCCTATGAGGGTAGTGGAAGGTACTTAGAGATTGGTTTTTTGAGATTAACAACTATGCATCTGATCATCTATATAATCGGGTTATGGATACGAGGAAGCTATGTGCCACACCCACTTGGCAGACGTTTCTAAACTCTACCGAAAAGTTTTTGTTGGAGGAATTTTGTTTTCCGATTTGACTAGGATTCGTAAACATAATTTTACATTAGGTAACCGAGTACATCAGTGAGTTTCGTTTGAGATTTACAACCATTCGTAATATCCAGGGTAAGACCTAAGTGAACTTGAGTAGTCGACTCGTTTTTACTCGACGAATAGGTATCGAAGAAATTGTACTAATTGGTCCTCCTAACAGTCCTATATGGAGATGAAATGAAAACATTTATCTTCTGGGTCCGGAACCAGTTCGGAACCAAACCGGAACTTTTTTTTTCAATATTCTTTATTGCACCAAGTATTACTTATTAACAATATTATTTTGAAAATATGGACTTATATTCAAAACTTAGATACATCACTGAGTTTTGTTGATTATGGTGGATGTTTCACTTCACTGCTTCACAAGTGAAGAGTACAGGGGAAGAATGATACATGTCCATAAAACCTGATTTCGAGAAAAACCACTTTTAAGGTTTCAAAACGTTTTGAGGCAAGGGTATGATCAAAATTCAAAAAATAAAAAATACGAGCATGCTTTAATACTCTTATTGAACTGTATTACAGAATGGAAAATCAAAAATAACTATCTGTTTTACTGAAAAAAAATAAGAAATGAACGGAAGGATCGGACAGCAACCATTGTTTCCTACATTTTGTCACCAATGATCACTTCATCACTGATCACGTCCTCTTCGCTTTCCATGTCGTACTCTCTTTTTTTCTTTTACTTGTTCTTCGGCTCTTTCCTTTTTGGTTTTTCTATTTTCTTAAGGTTTGAAAAAAATTGTTGGGATGCTGTTTTCTTGAAAAAAATGTTTAAGAAACTGCAAATCTCCGTGTTTCGCTACTTGTATGGGAAGCTACGTGTTGTAAATCTTCTTCATGGGGATGATTGGCTGTTTTGGGGAGATTTTTTGGTACCGAGTCTACCAAGGTAGCGGAAGCTTTGTTTTCGCTTTTGGAGCTTGAAAAAAAAAAGTTATGGATACGAGGAAGCTATGTGCCACACCCACTTGGTAGACGTTTTCTTCTTAGTTTGTCCCTGTGAAGGCTTGGCTGAAGAAACTCTTTGGTTGGAGATGGCTTATGTCAATGATGAAATGTTGAAGTTTCCAAAATCAGTTTTTTTAACGGAAATTTTTGGTATTTCTTTGTTTATAAGGATGATTTTAACAGGCCGAGTAGGGAATGGACATTTCATAATGTAAAACCCCGATAGGTGCTCAGTCCAGTTGGAGAATTTCATGGGAAAAACAGAAAATGAAACTTAAATCACAGAAGCCGTGAGACGCCACCTCCTTGTGGCGGGAGGGAGCGCAGGACAAGAACCATTCTTTCCCTGGCGCGCGAGATGGAACCATTCTTCCCCAGTACGGCAAACCTTCTCCGTGTAATATCTTCGGAAAAGAACACTTTTCCCCAGGGACAATATTACTAGTTGCTAGCTACGTTGAATAGGCAACCCGTGGCGGTCTTATCTCATTTTTCGTAAAAAGTGGACAAAAACCATTCTTCCCCTGAACTCTTCAAGTAAGCTAGGTCAAGTGGTTTGGTACGCTTCAATCTTCTGATGATATCACTTGTATCAAGGAGTTGGACAGCTTCCTCGATGATGTGACATCTTAACCGCTGTAGGTGTCTCACAGCTTGTCGCTTTATAGCATCGTTTATTGTTTCGATCCGAAGCTCATGATGGAGACGTTCGTTTCGAAAGTACTATGGTGCATTGACCACCGTTCTTAGCACATTGTTCTGGAATTTTTGGATGATGTCTCGATTTGACTGAGCCGTACAGCCCCAAAGCTGAGCTCCATATGTCCAGACTGGTTTAAGGACTTGGTTATACAATGTAAGCTTGTTCTGGATTTACAACTTCGACCGTCTCCCCATTAGCCAATGCATTTTTCTGAATTTTAGAAGGAGTTCTTCCTTCTTTTTTTTGACATGGGCTTTGGCTTTTGACATCTAAGTTTGGCGTCTAGTGTCATGCCTAGGTATTTGGCTTCATTAGCATTCGGAATAACTTTTCCCATGAAATGCACCGGAATATACTCGATTCTCTTGTTAGTGAAATCGACATGTACCGACTTAGTTTCATTTATTTTGATTCTCCATTTTGCTGTCCACTTTTGTATGCTGGATATTGATTGATTTAACTTGTTGGTGGATTCAGTGTTACATTCTCCGACTGCCAAAATCGCTGTATCATCTGCGAAGGTGGCTGTGGTGTTCATTCCAATTTCTGGGAGATCACTGGTATAAAGGACATACAAGAGCGGTCCAAGAACACTCCCTTGTGGGACTCCTGCATTGATTAGCTTTGGCTCTGAGTAGGCGTCTTCTTGCTTTATTCTGAAGTAGCGATTGGTGAGATAAGACTGAAGCAGCTCAGCATACTTTATAAAAACCCGGAACTGAAAAGGGGAGGGGATAGAGGCGAATATCCACTAAAAACCCGTCGTTTTTGTTCAATGCAGAGTTCGATTATTAAAAGATGGTGTATAATAAAGTATTATTTAAAACAATGTTTATGATTGCTTCATTTTCATTGTTGAGTTAAAAATCAATTATTTGAATCGGCGGAATACCTACCTTGTGTTCGCCATGACTTCATCGTGGTTGATCTCACAAATATTCTGTGTGGAATGAATCAATAGATACATCATTTACCTATCTACATCTTATCTTGCAACAATAGATAATAAAACGTCTGCCAAGTTGGGTGGGCAGTATAGCTTCCTCACTCATTGTAACATGGACGTATATATTTGTATTTTCAACGTAGAATTTTATTTAGCGGTCCACCGTCTAGGACCTAACCCACACAATCCCTGAAAATTTCATCGAAATTGGTTGAATAGTTACGGAGTTTTGGTTGTAACAATAAATTTAAAGTTCGCGCATGCGCTGCGGCTATTGCTTGACCAATTTGATTGAAACTTATAGGGTGTCTCTTAGAAGTTAGTCCCTAACTAACCTCCAAATTTGAGCAAAATCGGTTCATTAGAAACCGAGAAACCGAGGTTCCAGGAAATTCACGTTTGCGCATGCGCACTCGCTCCTATTGGTCCGAAGGTGCTGAAATTGATAGGGGACCGTCTAGGACCTAACCCGCACAATCCCTGAAAATTTCATCAAAATCGGACCACAGGTTAGTATAGTTTTGCCCGGGACAAGGATTGACCACAGACAGACCGACAGACAGACACGGAACCAAAATTGTTCGGGAAGCTCTAAAACGCAAAAAGCAAGTGGAAATTTTGATTTTGGAGGACATTTTTTTTCTCACTTCTTTCACGAATACAAAGCTTCCCTACCTTCGGTAGTGAGGAAGCAAAAGTGGATTTGAAAAATATTTTCAAAGTATTTTGAGGTTTGATTTGTGTTTTGGGCGTGTCATTTTTCGTCGTTATAAAAATTAAGCAGTGTAATAATTTTTGAGCTCATGATTATATTCAAACTCGTTACCGATGGATGTTCTTTTTGAACTTTGTACGTCGATAATACTATCTAGAATCCAGGCGGTTTTTTGTACCTATTCGATAAAAATTATCGACATCACGCAATATAATAGGGGCTCGACAGAGTTACGTAAGTTATAGACTATTCTGTGTAGTTGATAGTGAAGAATATTGTTTTTTTTTTCTATTTGAATAACCGCTCACTTTTTTCTTTCTCGGCAAAAAGTAGGTAGAAAATACCTTCCGAAGTCTCTATTTTCTATGTCTTTCGACACTTACCTACCCGCAATAGCCATAAATACGATTTTATCAAACTAGAAGATTTTGTGATAAAAATTAATTTCGTGTACTTGAATTTACAATATTTATTGTGAATTTTGACACAATGGCAGCATACTAGAAAATTTTGAGGCTCCATCTGATGAACGGTTATCGAAGATTAAACAACTTTATACGGAGCACGTTAAATATACTCAGACAGTATTATAACTATCAAAATGTAAGTGAAACTTCGGAAATGGATTTGGAATGTTTGTTTACGTTCATCTACCCCAAAAGGGCAAGAAACTGGGAGGTAATGAGGAATTTCACCATGTCGGAATTTCCTATTTTCGACCCCAAAATCGGATTCAGCACCTCGAAAAACCTCTTAAGGCAAACTTTCAGCCCAAATTTCCTAATTTACGAATAAACAAAACAGTGTAGAAAATACGAATGTTTAAAAAACCCGGGAAAATGACGTCATCCTGGAATAGTTCATTTATGGCCGCTTGAAGCGCTGAGATCGAGAAATCTATAGTCCCCAGATGCAGAATTTCACGAAACAGTAAAGTTCGAAATCGAAAAACTGAAGAAAAAAAATAGAAAAAGCAAGATGGGGAAAATTAGGTTTCCCCTGTTTTTGTTTGATAACTTTTCTCTTAGAAAACACGATTTCGTCGTCCCAATGGGCAACACTGGGAGGAGACGGCGATTCAAACAGCCCAATCAGCGAGCGTTCCCGCTTCACGTCCGTTTTCCCGGTTAGTTTTGAAATCAAAAATTTTGATCGTCTCCCAAAAATAACAGGAGACTTATTTTCCGAAATCAGCCCGATTTTCATCTATCCCAAACCATTAACTATTCAGGAAAAATGCAAACAGAATTCGGTGAAATTCCTGTAGCAGCAGTACCTACGATAAAATTCGAACTTACATCATCTAGATAACATGATAGTGACGTCACTTGTTAACACCATAATGTCTTCGATTTTAGTGATTTTTTTCTCGATAGATGGTGCCACTTTCTGGAGCAAAATCTTCTATTGTAATTCGTAATTCTAATAGGCCGTTTGATCTTATGTGCCGATTTTCAGTCTGAGAATTGATTTGTATTCTTTTAGTAGTAATGCTGTAGGTATTGGAGATCTGTTTTTTAAAAGTTTTCAAATTTGGACAAAAATAAATTTAAAGGCATGGAAGACGATTTTTTCGAAATCAAAATGTTCAATTCTAAGTTTGATGATAACATTCATCGAAAGCTTCACATAATGATAATCAATCATCGCTTTTTTTGACAATTTCTCTCCCTTTTTTCTAGTATTTGGACATCGGGGAGGATATGAACATTCCTGATGACTTCACACAAGCGGAAATGACTTCAGGAATGTGGTGGCGGCATTTAGTGGCTGGCGGATTCGCGGGAGCCGTTTCGAGGACATGCACTGCGCCTCTAGATCGGCTGAAAGTCTATTTACAGGTGAGAAGTTCAAATCAGTCGATGCGCTTTGATCATAACATACTTTTGAATGAAGATTAACCCATTTCAAGCCGAGGGTAGAAATAACAGAGTAGTGGGAGGAGGAGGAGGAGGAAGAACTATTTTACAGAATGCCGGCAGAAATTAGGCATCATTTGCTCACCAATCGAGAGCGAAAATTCTCCAAATTGTATGAATTTAACATTTTATAGGATTTGAGAGGTCTCAGTTTTCCAAATCGATATGATTAAACCATTTCATTGTTAAACATCTAAAAAAATCCAGGTAAAATGTAAAAATCTATTTATGGACCGGAATCTGTTTTGACTCATGGCCCAGGATCGAATTTGAGCCACCATAATCACGCTTTCGGCCAAAAGGTCTCTTTTTCAAAAAAAAGTTCCCAAATCTCATTGATCTCCCGAATGTCGAAGAAATTTTTTTTTTTTTTGAAAAGTTTAGGAACAGCATGATTGAGAAAAAATTCTTCTACAACAATTTTCCACTATTTCGATATTCAAAAAATCATCATTATGACGATTCAAAAATGCATCAGTGGCCGGAAATGGATTAACTCCTAATATCCTGAGGTATCTTTTTGGGTTGTATTTTATCCTCATGCAGGCTTAATGTAGCCCGAAATTCGATAGGGTGGTGATGCTGTAAGTTTAATAACGTTCTCCCTATGAGGGCTAGGGAAGTAAGCACAAATTTCATACCCTTTAAAAGAATGTGCCAATCTATCCTCGTATCTATGGCACCATTCGACTTTGATGAATATTTTTGTAAAATTAGTACCTTCTAAAAACTCGACTCGACGTGGTATTATGTATTTATTTGTAATTTTAGTATTAGCTGTACGAGTAATTCTTTTTTTTTGTTTCCGAGGAATATTGTTTAAAAGTACTCGCGCTTGTTCATGATTTAGCTTAGGTAGAACTCTGTGATGAAACTCTGTGATTAATTTGTTAAGTAAATACTCTGTGATATTGGTAAATAGTCCCCTTTTAATTCTTCTTCTAGTCATTCTTGTTTTAGTCCGCTTGCGAAGTAAATTTGAGCTACTATGAGGTCATAGCGGACGAAAAACCTTCATTCGAACTCATGCATGTGCCTCAGACTCGACAAGGACGAGGTATTGATACATAAAACTGGGCATATCAAATCATACGTTTCATATCGTTCATATACCTGAAAAACCATGTAAGTCGGTATTTTTGCGAAAATAAGGTTTTGAGCTCTCTAGGTAAATTAGGGTCGCTTGATCCATTTAGTGAAGCCGTTTTCCAATCTGAAGAATAGTTTTTTATCCATAAGGCATTAAAAAAACGTGTAAGTCGGTTACCTTTTTTTTCGCCAGAAAACCATGTACCTAAGTCCTGTGTATGCCTTCACAAAAGTGAGCAGCTCACGCTGGTGGCAAGTTTCCATCAATAATAGTCAGTTTTTTCTTTTTTTTCATGTAAAAGTTTAAAAAATTCATAAATAGAGTTCGGAGAAAGTGATCATAAATAGAAACCTTTTTATAAGTCTCAATTTCAGCAATAAATTCCATATAGATAGATAGTAAGTTTTTTTCTTTTTTTTTCATGTAAAAGTTTACAAAATTCATAAATAGAGTTCGGAGAAAGTGATCATAAATAGAAACCTTTTTATAAGTCTCAATTTCAGCAATAAATTCCATATAGATAGATAGTAAGTTTTTTTCTTTTTTTTCATGTAAAAGTTTACAAAATTCATAAATAGAGTTCGGAGAAAGTGATCATAAATAGAAACC
Source organism: Apolygus lucorum (assembly GCA_009739505.2). Classification (NCBI taxonomy): domain Eukaryota; kingdom Metazoa; phylum Arthropoda; class Insecta; order Hemiptera; family Miridae; genus Apolygus; species Apolygus lucorum. The sequence continues at coordinate 25,359,417 of CM019170.2, forward strand.
TTTTTATAAGTCTCAATTTCAGCAATAAATTCCTTATAGATAGATAGTAAGTTTTTTCTTTTTTTTCATGTAAAAGTTTACAAAATTCATAAATAGAGTTCGGAGAAAGTGATCATAAATAGAAACCTTTTTATAAGTCTCAATTTCAGCAATAAATTCCATATAGATAGATAGTAAGTTTTTTTCTTTTTTTTCATGTAAAAGTTTACAAAATTCATAAATAGAGTTCGGAGAAAGTGATCATAAATAGAAACCTTTTTATAAGTCTCAATTTCAGCAATAAATTCCACTCCGTGTTCTGCAGACACGTGATTTTCCATACTGTGGCCAACCTTAAGATCACGACCTACGTGTTTTTCTGCCTAACCCTACCATACGTGGTTCAAGTCGTGGTGAAAACTGCAGGTTTCTCCAAACCAAAATTTCTGTGTGTAGGTATCGCGACCCGGTAGGTAATAAAAACCCCTAAACAAAAATATAAACAAATTCTCTTAGTGTTTCAGATTTGAAATAAGTAAAGAAAAATTAAGTGAAATAAAATGATTCGCGATCTCTTTAAGAAGGCCTAGCTAAGTATTAAAATCAAAACATACCAACAGTATGGGGTTTCTGGGATTAGGTATGCCGCTTCCAACAATCCGACTAACGAATAAGGGCAGTAGATCAAAATTTGGCCTTTGCCAACTATACGTAGGTGCCTGGACCTATCAAGTTTCTCGTGGCCTACGTCGCACCAAAAATCCTGCTGAGCAGCAAACGTTCTAGGTAGGAACAACGACGGGACACTGAAGCCTATTTTTGAGATGTGGATGCGAAAAGGAGCCCAAAGAGGGGATTACATGATTTGATTGGGATCGAATTGATCGCAAGGCGATGGACTGAAGCAAGATAAGCCGGCGTCGTCCGTCAGGCGGTCGTCGGCGAACTTCACCGTTTACATTCAGTTGGTACCTACCTACGTTCCTTGTCAAGTCGTGGGCAACAATATTCAGTTATAATGTTGAATCCTGTTCGTTACCAGTATGTACAGGTTGTGATTCGTTGAACGAATATATGAATCAAACTTGCATAAATCAAGATTAAACCAGTCGAGCAATTTTGCGAATCGTTGGTGTATATAAAGGAAAATTGGCGTGAATGAGGGGGACTGACTGCAGGGATGACTCGTCTTGGCACCGGATTCAGCCAGAACGATCCTAGACTCAAGACGAGATATCAACGGTAGCACAATGAAACTCGTCTTGAGCCAAAAGTGCAATGGAAGCCATTTCAGAGGCAGAACGAGCCCATAATACAGAAACTAATAATACGTACACAGATTCTCCAAGATTATTATGGGCAAACTCCCAGGATAGATTCTTCAGCTGTTTGCAAATCGACAGTGAACTTGCAAAACCATGTAAGTCGTTTTCCAGAAATTTTACAGGAAACGAGAAAAACTTTGTTTTGTTGCTTGTTTTTTGCAAAAATTTGTTGCTTTTGACGCATAGAGAAGAGATAGTCGAGTTTTTGCCAGTTTGGCTCCGTTTGATGGATCAAGGGGGTCTCATTCTATCCAAATAGCTAAAGTCGTTTTCCAGAAATTTTACAGGAAACGAGAAAAACTTGCTTCAAAGTGGACTTAACACTTTGGTTCATATTTGTTGCTTTTGACGCATAGAGAAGAGATAGTCGAGTTTTTGCCAGTTTGGCTCCGTTTGATGGATCAAGGGGGTCTCATTCTATCCAAATAGCTAAAGTCGTTTTCAGAAATTTTACAGGAAACGAGAAAAACTTGCTTCAAAGTGGACTTAACACGTTGGTTCATATTTGTTGCTTTTGACGCATAAAGAAGAGATAGTCGAGTTTTGCCAGTTTGGCTCCGTTTGATGTATCAAGGGGGTCTCATTCTATCCAAATAGCTAAAGTCGTTTTCCAGAAATTTTACAGGAAACGAGAAAAATTTGCTTCAAAGTGGACTTAACACTTTGGTTCATATTTGTTGCTTTTGACGCATAGAGAAGAGATAGTCGAGTTTTTGCCAGTTTGGCTCCGTTTGATGGATCAAGGGGGTCTCATTCTATCCAAATAGCTAAAGTCGTTTTCCAGAAATTTTACAGGAAACGAGAAAAACTTGCTTCAAAGTGGACTTAACACGTTGGTTCATATTTGTTGCTTTTGACGCATAGAGAAGAGATAGTCGAGTTTTGCCAGTTTGGCTCCGTTTGATGGATCAAGGGGGTGTCATTCTATCCAAATAGCTAAAGTCGTTTTCCAGAAATTTTACAGGAAACGAGAAAAACTTGCTTCAAAGTGGACTTAACACTTTGGTTCATATTTGTTGCTTTTGACGCATAGAGAAGAGATAGTCGAGTTTTGCCAGTTTGGCTCCGTTTGATGGATCAAGGGGGTCTCATTCTATCCAAATAGCTAAAGTCGTTTTCCAGAAATTTTACAGGAAACGAGAAAAATTTGCTTCAAAGTGGACTTAACACTTTGGTTCATATTTGTTGCTTTTGACGCATAGAGAAGAGATAGTCGAGTTTTTGCCAGTTTGGCTCCGTTTGATGGATCAAGGGGGTCTCATTCTATCCAAATAGCTAAAGTCGTTTTCAGAAATTTTACAGGAAACGAGAAAAACTTGCTTCAAAGTGGACTTAACACGTTGGTTCATATTTGTTGCTTTTGACGCATAAAGAAGAGATAGTCGAGTTTTTGCCAGTTTGGCTCCGTTTGATGGATCAAGGGGGTCTCATTCTATCCAAATAGCTAATAATCTTATTTTTGAAAAAAATCGGACTTACATGGTTTTGCAAGTTCACTGTCGAAATATCGGTTCCTCTTCGAAATTTCTCATAGATTATTTAAGGGATATTTAAATTAAAATATTAGATCGGAAGCAGTGGCGTAGGGTGAGAATATTCGTCAGGCAAACAGCTTAGAGGAATAAGCAATAATGAGAAAAGCAGCAAATTATTACACAAAGGTTTATTATTTTTCTGTATAGATCAACCGCCAGCAAAGAACACAGCTTTGCCATTGTCACTACCTACCATGTTTTCGCTTCAAAATCGAGTTTATTTATGTTTCAAATTCGGAATGACGCTTAGCCTTTTAAGGTTGTGTGCCGACGCTCTAATCGCTAAACCATTGGAATTTTTTCAAATTTGACACCCTAGGCATGTTAGCAATTCCAAAATGAGTCGACAGTGGTATCCTCAACCTCAAGGATCAAGCGCGATGCCCCAAAACCGTAACACTAGGCCAAAAACGTCAATTTGACTTCCCCGAAAAATTTTTAAATGTCAATTTGAAAAAGGCAAAAAATCATGTTTGTCTATTCAGAAAATTGTTGTTGTATCCTACTACCCCAGATGTTTTTCTAGTTCTACTTAGTTCTTGTATTAATTTTGGTTGGAGAACTGGGACACGTCAGAGAATGGGGAATTTGCCTCACATTTTTTTTTTTTTTTTTCGAATGAGGGTTTATTTTTATGGAATAAAACCATAGTGAGCTGCTCGAAAACGCATCCAAAAAATTTAGAGAATTTAAGGAAGATGGTAATTTTAAATGTGGTGGCAATGTGTAAGAGGCAGCCATGTTTGAAACGTAACGGATATTCTACCAATCTGACTTCAAAGGAGGTTCTGTGGCGCTTACCACAGAAGCGGAACATACACGAACTTTTAGGTTACAAGGATTAACACAAGAGTGCGCCGCGAACTGGCAGGAAGAACCCAGACACAAAAGTGACCAAAAGAAACAATATTACTCACTTTTTTACAATACGATTCTACCTACTAGTTTATCAAGCATTATCAGTCTTCATCTTCTCTTATTTAGTTTCAAGATTTGAATCTCATTATTCGAGTAGCCATTTCACTGGATTGTTTTGTGTGGCGGTGCTAGAAAGTTGTCGGCGTTGTTTTCGCGTCTTTTTTTTTTTCGTATGACGTCAACAATATTCCTCGATTTTTGCGGTGTTTTGTAACAGAGGTTCACTTGTTTAGTCATTTTCTCCTACAGTCATTTTTTCCCCTTGGTTATTCCTAGTGTTAAACGTTATTCTAGGGCCCTATTATAGGATTTGACTTGAAATTCCAGAATCTAAAATTGAGGCAAATTCCCCATTATGGGATTTTGGTTCTGTGGGAATCCTATAATTGTACCTATCTACTCAATTAAGAGAAAATCATAATTCCTTGTTTCATGCCTGCAGCCTTCATTCCAAATCGTTACTTTTACAGGTTTACGGCAGCAAGCGCTCTGGAATCGCCAGGTGCCTCAAAGAAATGGTTCGGGAAGGCGGACTGTCGTCTCTCTGGCGAGGAAACGGAATCAACGTCATCAAAATCGCACCCGAAAGCGCCCTCAAGTTCATGGCCTACGAACAGGCGAAAAAGCTCATCAGACAACGGCGGAAACTCAAATGCGATCTGTCCATCACCGACAGGTTCATGGCTGGCTCTGCAGCGGGCGCCTTCTCACAGACCGCCATCTACCCGCTAGAGGTAAAAATAGTCCCGCTTCAGTGTCAGTTGGGAACGTCGACCTGCGAAGTGCCTCACAGTTGAAATCCTGCTATTGCGTCAGAATGAAACTCAACTGCTCAATTTACTCTCTTCTACCAAATTCATGATTTTCATAAATGGGGAAATAGCATATGAAGTAAATATGACGATCGACCAAACAGCGCATTCTCCGTCAAATTGATTGGGAATGGTGTCCACAGTAATAAAACTCCTCCTTTGCCGGGCTTTCGGTAAATGTATCACCTTCCTCAGGGCTCGAAGGATGTTTTACTGAGTGAACATCACACCGGTGTTAATTAACAAGTAGGTAACGGTTATGCCTCCATAACTGGTGGAAAATGAAGATTTAGAGCTATTCCAGGTAAAATTTTTAAAAAGGGTTAATTTAAAACATCATTTTCAAGGTATAATAATCTAAAGTTAGAAAATGTGAGGATCTACAGCTTAGAGAGAGCAGTGTTAATTACACTACTTAGATAACAATGATTTTTGATGAATAACCCTCATATTAACCATATTTTAAAATTGTACCTGCAGTAGTTCTAAATCTTCATTTCCCACCAGTTATGGAGGCATCTTTACCTACTTGTTAATTGACGCCGGTGTGATGTTCACTCAGTAAAACATCCTTCGAGCCCTGAGGAAGGTGATACATTTACCGAAAGCTCGGCAAAGGAGGCGTTTTATTCTTACTGACCCCTTTCCCAATCAACTTGACAGAGTCTGTTGTGTTATGATTTTGACTGTGGCCGAATGTATAATACAGTTTTTGATAACTGGGAAAATCACTTTGTCGATAATATCGTCATATTATGACTGACTGAATTTAATTACTTGAACCGGAGAAAAGGCGAAGTTAGAAGAGAAGAGATAAGTGTGGAGGATGTACAAGCTGATCTCTTCCCCGTGTAGTATGTAGGAACCACCCTGGCTTCTCCGTGAATATGAGGGATTAGTGTACCGTGCATTACAAACCAAAATGCCAAAGAGGGTGATGATACAACGATGTTTTGATGAGTAGCTTGTTAATTCCTGTACAAATTAGTTCGAAATTACTACAGCCTTATCGGCTATAGTCTCTCTGCCAAGTTTGTGAAAACGGCCGTTGGTTTTTTTCGCTTTCGAGTCTGATCACATGTTTATCCAGGAAATATGAGTAGAAATGTGGCTTAGATACAACCGGTTGGAACTAAAATTTTGCATTTATTTTCCCCAAAAAACCCTCTCGATATTGTTAAATCTCCCAAAACTGGGTATTTTCGCTTCTTTTAAAGCTGATTTTACCCTCGAAGACATTTTTTCTGACAACGAAGAGAGGCATTGGACATTATTTAGTGAAATCAATATTTTGAAGGGAGAAAACTGAGTACATAATACAGGGTGTTTCATAAGTAACGGACCACCCTTGCTATTTTCGCTATATGTGTGAAAATCCAAAAACTTGTTGAAGTAACCCACCCTTATTTTTTGCAAAGAATTCAAACAACATTTTTGCGCATGCGCGCAATGTGCACCAGCTTTGTTTTTAGCGAATTTTTATGGAAAATCAAGCTATTGCAATGGCCTCAAAATTTTTAGAATGGACTTTTTCGAAAAATTTTTACACTGAAATCCGTTTTGGAACATTTTTCAAATGAAACCCCCCATTTTTTTTTTTATTTCAGATTCGAATTCTACGTCAAATTTTATGAACATTTTATTTCGACAATTTTTTTGAACGCGCGCTACCCACCCGCTTAGCGAGGTACGCTCAGCACAAATGAGATGAAGGTAGACCTTAAGTGTGGCACATCACTTAGCACTGTTTTTCTACGCTGAATCTCGTGGTTATGTTCCTTTATTGATTTGATTTAATTTTGCCGCATTCGCAGCCGAAAACGTCACTTTTTGAGTTGGAAATCGTCGATTTTCTTATGAAGGGTAATGAATAAATCCCTATATATTCCTTCATGACCATGATGTTCTTTCACAACCATAAACATGATAGATTTCTTGAAATGAGGATGGAATGAAAGTAGACGAAATTAACAATTTGTTGGTTCCATCCCAAATGTGATTGGTATTTGATATCTTTGTGACTACATTTGAGAAACATGTTTACAAAATTATGATGTAGCTTAAATAGCAATAGTATAAATTGGAGTTGCTCAGTTCACCTACGGGTTTATACGGTGCTCCCCCTCACCTCCCTAGAGGGGCGACTGTCGATTGCCACCCAGGAGAGAAAAAGTGAAGGAAGAATTGTACGATTGCCACCCAGAAAGGGGAAACCTTTCCCGCTGCCTTTACCGGTTGCCTTCCGATCAGTAGAAAAAAGTACGACAAAAACTTGTATCTCGGGGATAGTCGTAGGGATTTCTAGTTTCTAGGGTACCAGGTTAAGCTATTCACCTGGAGACACATTCATGCCAAGATTTTTTCCGTGAACGCGGTGAAAAGTATACTATTCGTTTGAAAACGTTTCGTTACATTTGCTTGATTTATTAGCTAGATAAGTCGAAATAATTTTGACGGAAGAAGTGCTAAGAAAGAGAAGTGCTAATGAGAGAAATGTCAACCCTAACGTCCAGCAATTTATATGGGCTGTTAGAAAACGTATGTTTCGTAATAGCATTAGACTAACATGATAATGGCAATTGTTTTGATTTTGGTCGCTAGCTATGATACAATACGGAGTTTCTTACCCCTTCAATAAAGTGATGAAATAGATTCAAATGAAATGGTAGGAGATATTATTATACATATATATACTAGATACTACAGAAATATTGTATTGTATTATATTTCTGAATTTATTGTAAAAAAAGAGAAAAATACAAAGCGACGAATGCTGTTTCCTCATTTTATCGGGAAATGAAAAGTTACGTCCTTATACAATGATTTTATCAATAAGGGTGGGTTGATGGGAGCGTCACATGACATTTTAAAAACAGTCAAAAAATTTTATCGACAATTTTCTACGCCAACAAAGCAAGATATTGCAATCTTGTTTGCATTTCAAAGGGTTTTAAGGTCATCTATCGAATAATAACTGTGAAGAAAATAGCCGTGAAATTATTCTGATAAAATTTACCACAGCTATGTCAAACAGTTGAAAGTTAGTACTTCGGGAAGATTTTCCTTTTCCGGAAGGCAATAGAAAATTTTCATTTCGATGGGGGGGGGGGAGGGAATGGTAACATTTCTGGGAGGCAAATGATGGTCGGGTGGCAATCGTACATTTGATTTTGCTTCCGAGCCTACGAAGGTAGCGGAAGCTTTGTTTTCACTTTTCAAGGACGAAAAAAAAATTCTCCAAAATCAAAATTTTCACTCGCGTTTTGCGTTTTAGACCTTCCTGAACAATTTTGGTTCCGTGTGTGTGTCTGTCTGTCTGTGTGTCTGTCTTCTGTCCGTCTGTCATGAATTCCTTGTAACGCGCATAACTATACTAAGTTATAGTCCGATTTCTATGAAATTTTCAGGGATTGTGCAGGTTGGTGTGTAGACGGTCCTCTATGAAAATCATCATCCTCGGACTGATAGAAGCGACTGCGCATGCGCAAACGTGAATTTCCTTGTAACGGCCATAACTTCCACATTTTCCATCCGATTTCAATGAAATTTTCAGGGATGTTACAGATTAGTGATTAGATGGTCCCCTATGAAAATCATCACCTTCGGACTGATGGTAGTCACTGCGCATGCGCAAACGTTAATTTCCTTGTAACGGCCGTAACTTCCACATTTTCCATCCGATTTCAATGAAATTTTCAGGGATGTTACAGATTAGTGATTAGATGGTCCCCTATGAAAATCATCACCTTCGGACTGATAGTAGCCGATGCGCTTGCGCGAACGTGAATTGCTTGTAACAGCCATAACTTCCACAATTTCTACCCGATTTCGATGACATTTTCAGCGATTACGCGGATTAGGTTGTAGATGGTCCCCAATGAAAATCAAGGCCTTAAAATTTATAGTAGCCTCTGCGCATGCGCAATCGTAAAATTCTTGTAACAGCCGTAACAGTTGCGTCTGAGGTGAGGATCTCATAGCCATTCAATCAACCCCTTTGTAGATCAGTGAGCAAAGTACTGGACTTACACCTAGGAGTCCCAGGTTCGACTCCCAGTCTTGCTAAGAAATTTTTTGATTCCAATCACTACTGCACTTACATTTTTCGTCCGAATTTGATGAAATTTTCTAGGATTGTCCAGATTAGCGTGTAGATGGTACCCTATGAGGGTAGTGGCAGGTACTTAGAGATTGGTGTTTTCAGATTAACTACTATGCATCGGATCATCTATTTAATCGGGTTATGGATACGAGGAAGCTATGTGCCACACCCACTTGGCAGACGTTTTTTGGTTCGGATGGCAAGCGATAAAGACCGCTCTAGAGTGGTATGCAACATCAGGGTAATGGCTGCATCCTGCAACCTTAGCACGGGGAAAGAACCACGGAGTTACTGGAGCTGGGGATCTCGGCAGGCGTACTCCTTGTTACCACCACCCGCTTCCTGCTCGACTCATGCTTATACTGGCCGTCGTTTTATAGAGATGCTCCCTTCCATTCCCCTCTCGTACCCCCGCCTACCGCATCTTCTCTTATCTTTAGAGAAGTCGGGTAACTCCTGGGGCGTCCTCCCCATTAAAATATTATTTTTTATTTTTTTAAATTTTATGGTGTGCTTCATCCGCTTTTGAAGGTAGTTTAGACAAGCGAACAAACTTACAAAAAAATACCCTACTTTCGTGAACTCAGAAGCAAAAAATTAAGTACTGTTTTTCCTCTGTTGATTTTTATTTTACCCAAATTTTTGATATGGAAGGCCGACATTTTTGACATGAAGGTCGAAGGTTTTTCCCGATTTCTATACTTTCCGTTTCATCGTTTAGGTGAACTGAGGAAAGTAAAAAGAAGCATGCATACTTCGTAATGAGCTCAATAACGACTACCACTCGGGCTTCATTTCCCCTCAGAAGGTCATTTGAATTTGTTTAATGGGATTTTTTTCGAGGTCTCAATATAGACGGGCTAAAACTGCCAGACGATGCAAACGTGCCCTAATAATAGATTATTGATCAGATCACACTTTCAACGGTAAAATCCTCAACCTTGGCATTCAAACTACATGAGCTGGGTACATCTTTTTCTTAACACAACTCTGAAAATTTTCACAACATGGGTAGAATGATACCTATATAATAAGATAGAATGATCATTTGGTACCTATGTGCCTATTACCCACCTAATCAGTATACAGGGTGGTCCTTAATGAACGTACCACCCTTTAAATTTCGTTGTTTGTGGGGAAATCAAAAAACTTGTCGAAGTAACTCCCCTTATTTTTTTGTAAAGAATTCAAGAAAAATACTTATGCGCAAAAAAATTCCGCGCAATTGTGCGCAATTGACACTAACTTTGTTTTTTCAAATACGAACCCCCATTTTTTATTGCAGATTTAGATTCTACGTCAAATTTCATGAACATTTTACTTCGACAACTTTTTTTTTCCGCTGCGCGAAACGGGCGCCAGGAGCGTTCAAAGTTGCTAAAGTCATCAAAATTGCGCAAAACATGGATTATGGTAAACCCCAAGTGTGGCACATGACTTTACATTGTTTTTCAGCGCTGATTCACGTGGTGCTGTCAGTTTTTAGATTTAGCTCAGTTTTTTCGATTTCATAAGCTTAATCTACGTCTTTTGGTGAAATATTACAGTTTTTCCGAAGTATCAACTTTGGCAGTAGATTTATTTTCCCTCGCCCTTTCGCACCCCGGGCTTGGGACCCGGCTAAGGGTACAGATCAACTTGGAGTTGAAGTTGTAACGTGAGCGGTTAGTAACGTCTCGTCACAAAGTGCAGCAGATAAGCAGTCCGAGAATCGAGAAATCCGAGTTGTTTACCTATTGTGATTCAATCGTATTCAAACGCTTTTGGTACCATAACATTCATGATTTCTCAGAGTATCCTTCTGGGTGCAGGAACCAAGCCACTTTTTTCATTAAAAAAACGACCATGTTTCTGGCTGTTATTTCGGGTTCATCAAGTTAAACACCACGTTATTTATTTTTAAGCCCGCCTTAGCCGGTCCCAAGCCCGGGGTGCGAAAGGGCGAGGGAAAATAAATCTACTGCCAAAGTTGATACTTCGGAAAAACTGTAATATTTCACCAAAAGACGTAGATTAAGCTTATGAAATCGAAAAAACTGAGCTAAATCTAAAAACTGACAGCACCACGTGAATCAGCGCTGAAAAACAATGTAAAGTCATGTGCCACACTTGGGGTTTACCATAATCCATGTTTTGCGCAATTTTGATGACTTTAACAACTTTGAACGCTCCTGGCGCCCGTTTCGCGCAGCGGAAAAAAAAAGTTGTCGAAGTAAAATGTTCATGAAATTTGACGTAGAATCTAAATCTGCAATAAAAAATGGGGGTTCGTATTTGAAAAAACAAAGTTAGTGTCACTTGCGCACAATTGCGCGCAATTTTTTTGCGCAAAAGTATTTTTCCTGAATTCTTTACAAAAAAATAAGGGGAGTTACTTCGACAAGTTTTTTGATTTCCCCACAAACAACGAAATTTAAAGGGTGGTACGTTCATTAAGGACCACCCTGTATAAGTAGTACCTTTTAATATCATGATCTCGTTTATTACAGGTTTTAAAGACACGGCTGGCGTTACGAAAAACGGGGCAGTACAAAAGTATAGCAGATGCAGCTCAGAAAATATTCTACAAGGAAGGTGCCAAAGCGTTTTATAAAGGTTACGTCCCTAACATGTTGGGTATCATCCCCTACGCTGGCATAGATCTCGCAGTCTATGAGGTGAGCTTAAAATGAGATTTCGAACCATATTTATTGAACTTTATAGGAATGAAAAAGTAGACAAGGATTCTGGTAGTTGTCAAAGCTTATATGCGAAAAGTTCGCATTAATTTATGCAAAAGATCGAGAAAAGAGAGAATGGGGAATTTCACCATGTCGGAATTTCCTATTTTTGACCCCAAAATCGGATTCAGCACCTCGAAAAACCTCCTAAGGCAAACTTTCAGCCCGAACTTCCTAATTTACGAATAAACAAAACAGTGTAGAAAATACGAATGTTTAAAAAAACCGGGAAAATGACGTCATCCTGGAATAGTTCATTTATGGCCGCTTGAAGCGCTGAGATCGAGAGATCTATAGTCCCCAGATGCAAAATTTCACGAAACAGTAAAGTTCAAAATCGAAAAACTGAAGAAAAAAATAGAGAAAGCAAGATGGGGAAAATTAGGTTTCCCCTGTTTTTGTTTGATAACTTTTCTCCTAGAAAACACGATTTCGTCGTCCCAATGGGCAACACTGGGAGGAGACGGCGATCCGAACAGCCCAATCAGCGAGCGTTCCCGCTTCACGTCCGTTTTCCCGGTTAGTTTTGAAATAAAAAATTTTGACTGTCTCCCAAAAATAACAGGAGACTTATTTTCCGAAATCAGCCCGATTTTCATCCATCCCACACCATTAACTATTCAGGAAAAATGCAAACAGAATTCGGTGAAATTCCTCATTCAGATGGAAGAGAGATGAGTTGTTCCAACTTGTTCTCTTACTTGTAACCTAATCCAAGGGTTTCACTACAGGAACTGTTACATCTGCCTAAAATTACCTATTCCAGTGGTATGCTTGAATTCATGTCTACTTCACACTTCCTGGATCCTATTGCTTCCATTTTGGCGAGGAGAGGAGAGCAATATGGGCTAAAAATGCTTGTTTAAAGCGGCGTTTCGAACAAATATGTATTGAAAATGGCAGGAGCTTCAAGTCTCCAATGTTCCACATCCAACAGTTTCTTCACAGAAATTAGATAAGGTTGGGAATAGAGCTGATGATGGAGCGCTTAACACATTCAATGCGGAGGACCTCCAAGGCGGTCATACCTACTCAACCTCCAAGGCGGTCTCCATTCCAACTTTCTGGGGGAGAGGAGGCCTGACGTGTCCCCACCTTCATTTTGGTTTATTATCGTCAATAATGAACCTTTGAAATCAACCAAGAAAAACGCTGCAAATTATTACACAATGGTTTATTATTTTTCTATATCGATACCTTAAAGCACAAAAGGGCTATGTCCATCCATGTTCCACATTTTAAATTTTTTTTCAACTTCGGAAAAACTCAAATTTAACAAAACTATTATTGACTTTCTTGACGATTATAGCTCGAAAATTTCTTGAAGAAATTAAAGAGTTTGGTGTAATAAGCCATTATTTTAAGAATCGTGCACTGGTGTTAACTTCTTTAGCGTTTTTCTAAAAACTCCGTTTTTGGACATAGCCCTTTTGTGCTTTAAGGTATCGATATAGATCACTCGTCTACAAAATCACCAACCATCCAATATGAAGAAAAAAAAAATAAAATAAAAAAAAATAAATAAATAAAAAATCAAAATCACCAACCATCGATCGCATTTCGGTCAGCTCTAATTTGAACGGAGATTAGGCCTCTTTTGCGATTCACACTCGTGTTTTGGTTTATATACATATATATATTTCAATATAAACCAGTAAATTTTCGTAGGGAGCGAACGGTTTGTCCTACAGAGCTCCGCGTGGTCTCAAAAAATTCTAAAAATTCTATAGAATCTTAAATTGAAGGAAAAACAATACCTTTATATCGAAATTTTTTGAGTTAGGGCGTTTTCAAAATTTCAAAATTGATTTTGGAACCCTTAGAAGTGACCTACATCAACCAAAAGCTTCGGGGCACAACTAGACCCCAAATGGAGCCTACATACCAAATTTTTGATGAAATTTGGTAGAGCGATGTCCCATCCCTAATTTTTAGTCTTCTTTCGGCATCTCGTCGTCTTCAGTACAAGCTTAGCCATCAATCAGGCCAGTCAGACATCAGTGTCCTATTTTCCCCTGAATTCTACGATTTTTGTGATTTTTTATTTTAAAAAAGCAATGAACCTGAAACTCTCTCTGTTTTCACGCTGCACCTACATATTGAGTACTTGGCAAAGGTTTCGCGCAGTGCTGATTCACGGCTTCCAAAAATTGTTGCATCGGAAGTGATCAAAGCTGGGGTTTTCTGGGCTTGCAACTGGAACTCTACGGCACTGAAATACAACCTTCCTCGTACCCTGACTCTCCTCGATGCAAAACAACTGAAGTTGGATGCTGGCCAAATTCTTGCTGGTTACATGGAAGAGAAAAAGATGTATTTTGTGCAGAGGGCAACCAATTCCGAATCTTATACCCTCTACAGAGAACTGGACCCGAAAGTAAAAGTGGGCAGTTTCTTTAGAACTGCTGAAGTTCCTCTGTACGCAGCCCGATGGCTATTCAAATTAAGGGCCGAGGTTGTAAACTTAAATGCCAAACCTTATGGAACAAGTTCAAGGGATGAGTGTTCTCTCTGCAATTTAAGAGCTCGCGAGGATGTATTCCACTTTATGTGTGTATGTCCGGTTCTTCAGGAGTTCCGAATGCAGGCTTTCGGTCAGTCCACACTCACACGTGATGAAGCCCTCCACAACTTGAATGGTGTTTCTGGATGGAACAATACGATTAATTACTACCGTTTAGCCTGGAAGTACAGATCCTTTCTTGTAGGAGAATTTAATTTCTAAATCCAGACCAGAAAAATATTTTCTTTTTATACATTCCTTTATATTAATTTTTGTTAAGTTCAATTTACTGTTCAACTTAAACTCAAACTCATTCATAATCATGGAAAATATTGTAAACTGAATATTGTTAATAAACATATTTCTTCTTCTTCTTCACACACATCGATATCGATGTTTCTATGAATTATCGAAATCGATGTTTTCCGAGCGATGTCCCATCCCTAATTTTTAGTCTTCTTTCGGCATCTCGTCGTCTTCAGTACAAGCTTAGCCATCAATCAGGCCAGTCAGACATCAGTGACCTATTTTCCCCTAAATTCTACGATTTTTGTGATTTTTTTTAATTTAAAAAAGCATTGTGTCGAATTAAAAGCTGACATTTTTTTTTGGATGGCAGGGTTGACTCGAATTTGGGACCCGCATTGAACTTATTAAGGATGAAATTAAGATGGAACACTTTGTGGAGCTGCAGCCAGAAGTGCAGATTCCGTTCCAACAGGCAAATTTCTTAGTTGTTTTTCCTCTTGAAATTTACGTAGAAACTTAGAATTCTTCGAAAATATGATCACTGAATACTCGTGTAAATCCTACTTGAAAATCATTCTAAAATACTGCACCCACGAAACTTGAATTTTTGCGTTTACCTTGTGCGAGTGGCTACTTCTTGCGCATATTTTGAGCCAGGTTGCTCATTTATTGATCTCTCTGAGCTGTGTAAAAGCGGTATTGGTGAACTAATTTCAATTTTATTTTGCAGACTCTGAAAAATCACTACATCAAAGCTGATAGCCAGGAAGCGCCTAGCGCCATGTTGCTCCTAGCCTGCGGGACGGCATCCAGCACTTGCGGACAAGTTTGCAGTTACCCACTCGCCTTGATTAGAACGAAAATGCAAGCGGAAAGTAAGAGTTTTTGTCGTTTGGGTGAATTTTCGGGGTTTTGGTCATCTGGCGAGCTTTTGAGGACTCGTCGTAGGGATAACTTCTCTGCTCTTCATAGTAGAGCAGTGAAATTCAGTGCACATTCTCTTGGACCTCAAACGAGTTGAGTACGTAAAAAATACGCCAAAGCGAAAAATTCCTTCAGTTTAAGGCTTTTGTTACAATATTTTCACCTCTTCTCAAACGTTCCTATTTTAAGAAAAAAATCTGTAATTCAGCAACTTCCCAACAGTACAATTAAAATAAAAAATTACAATCGAATTTAGGAGAGAAATTTGTATTTGAACGCGGAAATCGTGCGTTTTTAACGAGCTTACGTCCGGGGTTGAACTTTGGGAATTGTTCATTCTTTGGAATTTGTTCACTTTGGCTTAATTTTTGGTTTATTATTTTCAATAATGAACCTTTTATGAATTAATCGACCTAGAAAAAAATTTTAACCCACCGTCAAAATTTGTTGGTTTACGTTTCAAGGTACGTAGAACCCAAAAACCGAATAAAACTTGGCCGTATTTTGATGAAATTCGGTATATGGGCTCCATTTGGGGTCAAGTTGTGCCCCGAAGCTTTTGGTTAATTTTAGTCACTTCTAAGGGTTGAAAAATAAGGGATGAAATTTTCATAACGCCCTAGCTCAAAAACTTCCAATATAAATGAATCAGTGAGAATGACAACAGTACATGTCCCCAATCAGCTTATCGAGATATCAGGTGGTATAATTCCATGGACTTCTACTGTTTTTTCCCTCAATCATTTTCATTTAGGCTCTGTTCAAGCTTACCGAGTGTGGTTAGCATACTGCTCTTGTGCTCAATGCGTAGTTCTACTGGTTACAACCTACAAAAAGCCATTTTTCAACAATCGTCAAAAATGGACTTGTACTGTTTTCATTCTCATCGATTCAAATATATTGTTTTCTTTTAATCAATTTAAAATAGTTTTGAATTTTAAGAATCGGTTGAGACCACCCAGAGCTCTGAAGGACCCACCGTTCGCTCCCTATGAGAACTTGAGGGTTGGGCTTAAGGTAAATCAGAAACATGAGTGTGAATCGTTTTGATATTTTAGTTTATATTTCGATATAGCTGACAGAGGAATTTTATAAAAGTACTTCAGTCAAGCTAACTTATTACTGTAATATTACGTTAAAATCGTGATACTACTTTCTCATTTGTTGCCTAGTTTAAATTTTATGTTCAAATTTTTGTTGTCTGTTCGGTGTGTGAATGATTGTTTTGTGTGTGTGTATTTGTTTGTCGGGCTGCAGTCCCGAATAGCTGTGTTGGCTGTTGTGGCATTTGGCCTGGCCTCTGGTTTCACATTGGCTCTCCCCATTGGCAGTTGCCAGGAGAGGCGTCTGGATCTCCAACGGCTCATCCTTGACACAAGCGCTCCCAGCGGCCTTCCTGCTAACTCTCTTATCTCATTCTCGCGCTCTATTTGAGTTTGTGTCCTACGAGGGAGGAGACTGTGGATGAGCAAAAAATATCGCCTTGCCAGCCCGATCGCTCCTTGTATGGGTATGCATAAAATAATATGGCAAGTGATCATCAACTCGCTAAGTTTCCCATGATCCCGAGAACGCCCGATTTTCCCTCATTGCGGGTGTAATGAGGGAAAATCGGGCATTCTTGGGAACATGGGAAACTTAGCGAGTTGATTCTCACTTGCCATATTATTTTTTTACGCTGAACCCAATGAAAACAGTCCCGGATCCTCACCTGGCAAGCTATAGGTACTTTAGTGGGGGGAAACGGCACTTTGCGGTCAAAAACCTCAATCTTCTGAACAGCCCACTGCTCCAGGTTTGTTTTCGTTGATTTATCCCACTTTGACTGTTGATTGATAAACCCATTTAACCCTAATTGGCGTCATTCAACCCATAATTCATTATTGAAAATGAACCCAGGTTACCCTTCTATCAGGTTAGGTTGGTTTTCCAGAACTCATTCCATCAACGAAATCCTATTACCTGTCTGACTTGTACCTATTCGACCATCTACCCGTACCTACCTACGGAATTTATTTCGTATGCCGGAAAGTTTCCCCCTGTTTGGCGCATGCGCACTTTGATGATTATTCCTCTTCAACTTCAACTTTTCTTATTTCGTACACGGGTAAAGAGCTGACGGGTAGAACAAAAACTGCCTAATGATAACGATCACGAACCGGGTATGAAGTGGAAGTCGAGGAAAAAGTGAGAAAGAGGAGATAAGAAAGTTAGCGGAAAGCGCTTTGGTCGAGGACGAGCTGTTGGAGATCCAGACACCTCTGTTGCCGGGCCCGGGAAACTGCCACGGTGGGTGGGGCCCGGGACTGGCTGGGTCAGTGGCCGGCCAGCAATGTGGGGAGTCAGGTGGACCCCCTCACAACTCCGGGCAATGACCAAATTATTTCATTCATACCTAGTTTATAAATGTTGACGTCTCCATACTTGTAAAAGTTTAGGGAGTCTCAGTCGGTCGCCGTTCGTTCCTCGTTGCGGGTCAGCATTTCCCTAAATTGCAAAGATTTTCAAAATTCCATATATCCATGCACTAATGAAATCTTTTAGGTTTTCATTTTCATATATCCATGTACTAATGAATTGCAATTATTGCCAGAGAAATATGGGAAAAACCAAACTGATTTAACGGTTTTCCCATATTTATATGGCAATTGTTCGATTTTGATGATTCCAGTGGCAATCTTTTAGTTTTTCAATTCCCCACGCCCATGCACTAATGAATTTCGAAAATCCTTGAACATTTCAAATTTAAGTACAACTTTTAAAGTTTGAGACCCTGCAACTTAGGAAAATACAGACCCGCAACAAGGAACTAACGCGACTGACTGAGACCTCCTTAAGGAAATAAAGGATTTGATTGATTGATTGAAACTATGACGTGGGAATACTGAAGGTAGGGTAGAAATAATATCAATACACCATTCACGGGAAAAGGAGGATATAATTGAAATAATATTTGCTTACCGGGGCTAGGAGTGAGAGGGTGTGAAGAAGGAGAAAACGAGAGAGAGTCAGACGTGTTCAGTCTTCGAGGGCTACCGGGAGAAGAAGGCTTCTCCCTCCTTCCCCACATCGTCTCTGTAACAATATAGGTTGAATTTCAATTTGTACAACAAATTTGAAATACACCTTATTGCCCATATATGAGACAGAGGAGGGTGTGACGACCCTACCCCTTCAACTAGTGATTAGATTAATCAGCCGTCCTGAAGAAAATATTGATTCATATCTCTATGAATCAAATATCCCCCTAGGCGTAGCTCCAACAAATCGGGAACAAACCAAATCAGTTCGTCCCTTCTGTAAGACTAGGATCGTCACATCTCTTACCCTTCAAGGTCATCCGTGATAAGCTCATATCACAAAACCAGAGTGATATCTACTGGAGGGCACATTACTCCTATTTACATTACATTACTTAGCTGGAGGCCCAGCTTGTCCTGACATTTTCATTTATTCATGTTGCTCATCTCATAGTTCCTCCCCACTAATCTACTTATTTTCGTTTCCCTCAGTCAAAGCCACCGGGGAAGGCCACACGATGATCTCCCTCACCAAGGAGATCCTCAAGCAAGACGGCTTCTTCGGCCTCTACCGCGGCATCACACCCAACTTCATGAAAGTCGCTCCCGCCGTCTCCATTTCCTACGTCGTCTACGAAAAGTGTCGAACAGCCCTGGGAGTCACGATGACGTAAATATCTCCCCTCCCCTCGGTCGCCTCCCCTCCCTCCACGTTCAGCCCAGCTGTGATAGCTTTTTAATTTCTATTTGAAGCTTTGTCTTTTTTTAAAAAACAAAAAAAAATAAACTGTACAGTATTATTGTTATTTTACTTACTGTTATCAATTTAATTTAAGAAGGGTTTTAGCCGTCTACTTCCGTTTCAACCGTAAATTTAAAATCTCATAACTTCCCTTTTACCCCCGTAAATAACGATAAAACCTCGTTTTACTGACTTCTGCCCATTTCAAACATAAATTCGTTATCATTACCGATTTTGTTGCATAACAATTATTAAAACAGGACGTAAGCTGCCAATAATAACTAGAGTGTACCAGAATTTGAATCACAACAGTGCATCCACGTTTTGAGTGTTGAGAAAAGGGAGAAATCTGAGGGCAGCTAGGCTAGCTTAGGAGCCTTCTAGCGTGGAAACCGTAAGGATTCATTTATCAGGTAAATCACTGCAACTTCTGACACTTTGTATGACAGCGAATGGAGAATTCAATGACAAGAAAAAGAAGAGATCGATTTCTGGTGCATCCACATTCTTCTGCCTTGGAAACCTGTTTTTCGACTTTTTTTCATCTTTTATCTTTGAATGTCCAAACTACACCATTGTGAATCGGCTGTAGATTGAAAATCAGACAAAATGTTGAAAATTCGAAGACAATTTAAAAGTCAATGGAGTATTCTGAAAGAAGAGTAATGAGTCATTATTACTAGAGCAAATCTCTACTTTAGACACTCTAAAGCACTTCCTTTGTCTCCTCCTTCTTAACAACGTCCAAGCCTTTCTTCTCACTCGTTTCTTCTGATTCGTTGTCCCTCGAAGTAGTGATGAATCTGCTAAATGGTTCCCTGGTGCCTGTGAATGGAGGTTTTTTCACCCTTTCTGCACTCTGATTGTTTCCTGTTAAAGGAGACACTTCTTCTTCAGACAATGAAGGTTCCAATTCTTATGGAAAATCTGGCAGTTTCTGCTGATGACCAGAAATCTTTACTCTTCTCACTTCAAAGTTGTTGGAGTTTTACCTCCTCTCGAAAAGTGCTGGAATACCCAACTGATTCTTCATTCTTATTTCTGCCGAGAAATTTCTGCTGAAATCGTATTCTTGACCACCACTCCATTCCTGACCTTCTCGAACTGCATTCCGTACTTTCAAAACATCCACGTTGTACCAATTTCTCTATCATTATTTTCCGAAGGAAAATCCTTGGTGTTTTCCCTGCATGAAGGTTTTTTTCCTTTCTGCTCTCTGATTGTTTCCTGTAGAAGAAGAAACTTCTTCTTCAGACAATGAAGGCTGCGATTCTCTTCGAAAATCCGGCAATTTCTGCTGATGTCCAGCTGGAGTTTTACCTCCTCTTGAAACTCCTGGGAAATGGAACAGATTCCTTGAAAGTACATTCTTATTTCTTTGACGTGGTTCTCTCAAGTCGAGAAATGTCTGCTTTAATCATATTTCAACCCTCGAACTGCACTCCGTACTTTTTAAGCATCCACGTTGTACTAATTTATCTGTCCTTAACATAGACACTGTAGCACTTCCCTCTTCTTCTTCTTCTTCTCCTACTTCGTCACAAGGTCCAAGCCTTTGCTCTCTCTTGCTTCTTCTGATTCGTTGACGCTCGAAGTAGTGATGAACCTGCTAGATGGTTGCTTGGTGTTTTCCCTGCATGGAGGTTTTTTACCCTTTCTGCCCTCAGATAGTTTCCAGTTGAAGAAGGTTGCGATTCTCATGAAAAATCCGGCAGTTTCTGCTGACGACTGGAAATCTTTGGCTAATTTTCCCTTAAATTTTCAAAGTTAGTTTTACCTCCTCTCGAAACTACTGGAAAATCCAACAGATTTTACTTTCTTATTTCTTTGACGTGATTCTCTGTCGAGAAATTTCTGCTGAAATCATCTGGTGAAATCACACCTCCAACTGCACTCCGTACTTTCCTTACATCCACGTTGTACTAATTTCTCTGTCCTTATTATAGACACACTGTAGCTCTTCTTCTTCTTCTTCTTCTTCGTCTTCTTCTTCTTCTCCTCCTCCTCCTACTTCTTCACAACGCCTTTGCTCTCACTCGCTTCTTCTGATTCGTTGTTGCTCGTAGTATTAGTGGTGAACCTGCTAAATGGCTGCTTGGCGTGTTCCCTGCATGGAGGTTTTTTCCTTTCTGCTCCCTGATTGTTTCCTGTAGAAGAAGAAACTTCTTTTTCAGACAGTGAAGATTGCGATTCTCTTGGAAAATCTGGCAATTTCTGCTGATGGCCAGCTGGAGTTTTACCTCCTCATGAAACTCCTGGGAAATAAAACAGATTCATTGAAAGCACATTCTTATTTCTTTGACGTGGTTCTCTCAAGTCGAGAAATGTCTGCTTTAATCATATTTCACACCTCGAACTGCACTCCGTACTTTCCAAGCATCCACGTTGTTCTAATGTAGCACTTCCCTCTTCTTCTTCTTCTTCTCCTACTTCGTCACAAGGAGGCCTTTCCTCTCTCTCGCTTCTTCTGATTCGTTGACCCTCGAAGTAGTGATGAACCTGCTAAATGGTGCTTTCGCGTTTTCCCTGCATGGAGGTTTTTTACCCTTTCTGCCCTCAGATAGTTTCCAGTTGAAGAAGGTTGCGATTCTCATGAAAAATCCGGCAGTTTCTACTGATGACCAGAAATCTTTGGCTAATTTTCCCTTAAATTTCAAAGTTAGTTTTACCTCCTCTCGAAACTACTGGAAAATCCAACAGATTTTACTTTCTTATTTCTTTGACGTGATTCTCTGTCGAGAAATTTCTGCTGAAATCATTTGGTGAAATCACACCTCCAACTGCACTCCGTACTTTCCTTACATCCACGTAGTACTAATTTCTCTGTCCTTATCATAGACACAATGTAGCTCTTCTTCTTCACAAGGCCTTTGCTCTCTCTCGCTTCTTCTGATTCGTTGACGCGATAGTGATGAACCTGCTAAATGGTGCCTTCGCGTTTTCCCTGCATGGAGGTTTTTTACCCTTTCTGCCCTCAGATAGTTTCCAGTTGATGAAGGCTGCGATTCTCATGAATAATTCCGGCAGTTTCTGCTGATGACCAGGAATCTTTGGCTAATTTTCCCTTACATTTCAAAGTTAGTTTTACCTCCTCTCGAAACTACTGGAAAATCCAACAGATTCTACATTCTTATTTCTTTGACATGATTCTCTGTCGAGAAATGTCTGCTGAAATCACCTGGTGAAATCACACCTCCAACTGCATTCCGTGCTTTCCTTACATCCACGTTGTACTAATTTCTCTGTCATTATAGACATACTGTAGCTCTTCCTCTTCTTCTTCTTCTTCTCCTACTTCGTCACAAGGTCCAAGCCTTTGCTCTCTCTCGCTTCTTCTGATTCGTTGACGCTCGAAGTAGTGATGAACCTGCTAGATGGTTGCTTGGTGTTTTCCCTGCATGGAGGTTTTTTACCCTTTCTGCCCTCAGATAGTTTCCAGTTGAAGAAGGTTGCGATTCTCATGAAAAATCCGGCAGTTTCTACTGATGACCAGAAATCTTTGGCTTATTTTCCCTTAAATTTCAAAGTTTGTTTTACCTCCTCTCGAAACTAGTGGAAAATCCTACATATTCTACTTTCTTATTTCTTTGATGTGATTCTCTGTCGAGAAATTTCTGCTAAAATCACACCTCCATCACTGCACTCCGTACTTTCTTTACATCCACGTTGTACTAATTTCTCTGTCCTTATCATAGACACACTGTCGCTCTTCTTCTTCTTCTTCTTCTCCTCCTCCTCCTCCTCCTACTTCTTCACAAGGCCTTTGCTCTCACTCGCTTCTTCTGATTCGTGTTGCTCCGTGTAGTAGTGATGAACCTGCTAAATGGCTACTTGGCGTTTTCCCTGCATGGAGGTTTTTTTTAACCCTTTCTGCCCTCTGATTGTTTCCTGTAAACGAAGGAACTTCTTCAGACAATGAAGGTTGCGATTCTCATGGAAAATCCGGCAGTTTCTGCTAATGACCCAAAATCTTTGGCTAATTTTTCCGAAAATTTCAAAGTTAGTTTTACCCCTTCTCAAAACTACTGGGAATCCAATAGATTCCTTCTACATTCTCATTTCTTTGTCGAGAAATTTCTGTAGAAATCATATTTCTGACCACTGGTCCATTCCTGCCCTTCTCGAACTGCATTCCGTACTTTCCTAATTGTACTCTGTCCTTATTTTCCGAAAGAAACATTATTGAACATAACACTGGTGCTATTCTTTGTATTCCTGTTCTATCAAAAATTCCCTGAGTCAATTTTGATCTTCACTTCATGACAATTCCCAGTTATTACTACCCCTCAAGCTAAGGCCACCAAGAAACTGTGTGATTTCAATATTCTTTTGTACGAGGACTCTAGTTATTATCTACTTAAAAATTCATAAAATCGGGACGTAACTTACAATAATAGTGTACCCTAGGTACGTGAAAGGCTGAAACGGCTTCAAACCTCCGGATGAATCCCTTCTGCTCGTTCTTAAGAAAGCAAACAAATTTTTCTAGTTGAATATTTATTTATTGTGCATATTTATTTTTCGTTTTGTTAAAAGTCTTGGACGTGATGTTTAATTAGAACATAAAAAATTGAATTCCCTAAAAATCATAGAATTTCTTAGTTCCTCATTTCCTCCCGTTTAATGTTTAGAGTTGGAAACTGGTCGTGTTTTGACTATTGGTTAGTGAAAAATAGAGTTCGATCTAAATAGAACGATGAAAGTTAATTTTTGGATGTTAGTGTGTATGTAAAATGGGCTAGTTCTTACGTTGGTGTGAACGTTTGACACCTCAGTGGATGTTTTGACGATGTTGGATTCCTACTCGAAACTGTTCAAATTTGATGGATAAGTACTGTGTAGGTACTGAAACAATTGAGAAATTTGAACTTAAAAAAAAATATTGATTTTTGGCGAAATGGGGAGCGGACGTGATTTTAAGGGACACGTATGTCAATTTTCGGTCCGGACGCACACATTTTTTTTCCCGTAATTTGCAAATAGACTCAATTTCGGAAATTTCAAAAAAAATTCTGAATCTGATGAGTAGAAGTGATCCAAATTTGGGTTAGAACCTAGGGAGTCACTAGTGCTGAGGAGCGCTTGGGAGCGCTGTTGAAGGAATGAAGCTCAGGCTGAGATAGATCAACGTTTGTTACTGACCTCAAAATACTTCCCTTGAACACTTTCTTCCTTTTTCTAAAAATCCGCGTCGATCTCGGGATTTTCGGCTGAAAAATTCAACACGAAACACGACGAGACACAAAAATAAGACGAGCTCCTGTAAACATACACTCAGGCTATCATTCTTTGAGGTTTCGATGCTATTCGATATATCGATGTTGAACTATCGATAGTTGATACCGCAATTCCATTGGTTGAAAACAGGCAGGAACAGTCATTCAAATTTCGATAAACCTGACTGCCCAAACTCGGTCGCGCGTTTTTGATTCAAACCTGTAAGATTACGTTTTTGAGCTTATTTGTTCCTTTTTCTCAGGAACTATTCATCCGATTGGAACCAAATTTTTACAGGACGTTCTTCCAGTATGTACCTATAATTATGATGGAGGGTTTTGCCGAATAACGTCATGGAGCCTAAATATGAGTGTGAAAATTCAAAATATCGCTAAAAATGTAAAACCCTCATAACTTTTTTTCTGTGAATTTCATAAATTTTCCCAAGTTTTCAGGAGACACAAACCGACCCATGTGCACACCCCATTTTGATGATTATCTTTAGCTTCTTCCTTTAATTTATTGAGATATTTAGGTCTACCCATTAAGAAACTTCTGCCGATCGGTGGCTACAGCTTTTGTACAAGTACGCAACCACGAGAGACATTTTATGTAAGCGAAAATCATCAGAAATTTCCGCGTAATGCTCCCCGCGTGACGATTTTTCATTTATGTGCCATAGTAAAGACATAAAATGTCAAAACTTTGTTCATCAACTTTGCTTTACTTAGTATACTGATGGTGCTGTCAAAATTTCAGACCGATAGCTTGAGTATTCTGAGAGAAATAGGAACATTTATGTCAAAAAATTATGTTCAGAACAGCTCAAGTTTGGAATTGTAACTTTTTTTTGGATGGTCTGACTGAGTTCAGATTTTTACCATCCAAAAAGAATGTATTGAGGATTAGTCAAAATTTCGTCAAAATCGGACGAACCGTTAAACAAACCAAAATTGCTGCCATAGCGCGGAAATGACATTTGTGTCCCCGTAAGTGAGAAGTTTATGTTGGAGGGAAATGGCGCTGCGTGACGCCTACAGACAAGGTGTAATCAGGTAGGTGAAACCAAAGCCAAAACCAGGATGGATGTCTTCCCAATAAATGAAACCTTCCGTGTGATTTAACTACTTCATTCAATTTTCTTGTGTTAATCGATTATGAATAACAATAACTTCCACGTGGTAACTACAAGCCGTTTTAGTACCTTCTGAAAGTACTCAACTTATCGACAGCTCTACTACACGTCTGCTCCCCATTTTCATTCACCCATCGAACAAGTCGGAAACAAAATCTTGAATAAAACAAACACAATGTAAACCAAATTGAGAAAAAAACCGCCTACCTACCAGTATTTTTCCAAAATTTGAGTACGTTCCAAGATTTTTTCGATCCATGACTCCACCAGTGACACGAAAACGCCCTTGAGGTGCCATTCCGATGAAGACTGAGTCTCCATACTGGGGCTTTTCGAATGCCTTTTTTCCCCCTTTCGTAGCATCATTTTTTAACTCTAATAGTCATCACCGTAATTTTCGTCGTGACGATGCCGATTCGTACTTTCTTGTTCTTTCAACTCTTTAGCTCCTAGGAAACTAATCATGGTTGAATTGTATTCCGTGTCTCTTCGCTGACGATTTGTCGAAAAGACTTGGACGTAACCAATAACTTTTTCGTAATTTAATATTGAATAAGAATTTTCAATTTTCGTTCACCTGCTGTTGGAGGTGGGAATCAATTTCCTTTGCATTCTGAAAATCGATTGTTGTCGAAAAAATTTAGCAGGTACGGGCTGAAATCTTTAACGGATTCTCAACTCCTCATTCCTTGAAAAAATTGACAATAAACACTATTCTGTTTATTTGAAAATAAATCCTACAGTTGATGATATCTAAAAATGAACTAAATTGCTTCATTATCCCGTATTTTAAAAATCAAGTTCAAAATAATCAATTTGTTCGTATCGGTAATATAAATCGATTATTACCATCGAACTTGACCAAACCGGTATTTCAACTCAGTCGTCGAAGAATTGGCCGAGTTTTAGTATCGATAGTTCACATTCGATTCTGAATTGACTCCTAATCGATTCTTTCTTACCGATTTCCCACCTCTACCAGATATTTGTTTTATAGAAAACGTTCTGACGTTACTTAAGTGGTGAATCTTCCATTTTGACTCGAAGATGTCCGTATGGAATTGATTTTTTGACGAAACCTAATTTTAGATGTTTCCTTCATTGTGCACAGTTATTACATGTTTCCTCCTTCAAGCCATCACATTGATTTGATGCATAAATTATAGTTCTGAACTTCTCAGTCACGATTACATGTTCCATTTTGTTGTTTTTTGGTACATTTCGATTGGCCTTTCGGCTGAAATGCTCTTAATTTTTTCTCTCAATATCAATCTTGGAAACTATTGTGACTTGTCGTTCTTAGTTGATATAATTCAACATGTATGTGCATTGAGAGAGAAATCAGTTTGTGCATGAGCTAAAGTGGATGTTCTTCCACTTGCAGATAATATGAAGAATATTTTCAACATTTTGATGGGAATTCTCTGCTACGCTACTATTATTATGTTATTCTCTACTTTGTTACGCCCTCTCTCGAAATAGGTGACAGTGGCAATGAAGAACAGAGGTGTACCGGCACCATGGAACTGAGTATCAACTTGTAACGGTTCCATGCAGTGTGAAAAACCCAGCCCTTACGGTTCAGTTCCCTTAGCAGTACTGCTCCCTGGAGTGGATATTTTACACAGTGTAGAATATCCATGAAGCGTCTAACTGAAAAAAGTAGCCATGCCCTTATTGTTCCAGTTCCATATACCAGGAAGTGCGCTTACCAATTCCACAGAATGAGAAGATATTGTATCGTGGAACAGCTCTGGACTGGGAAGGGATCTTCTGAGCTGGTTAGCATTGTTCAGTAAGCAGTACCGGTAATTTGGAACTGTTACATCTTTGTCACTGTCACTGTTACATCTTTGTCACCGTTCCAGTGAAATACCTGTACAGACACACACCTGATGAAGAAGTCATGTTATTTTGGCACCAGCGGAGATTCATCTGTTGGCCACACGAGGGAGCTCATGCGCACAAACTAATTTCTCTCGCTATTCAATGACTACTTATTTTTGTCGATTTTATCCGATTACTTCGATGTTTCCATAATTTGTCGTGCTGAATTGGTACCGTTGTTGGTATTTCATTCACAGATATGCATACATCTACACAACTGAATTCTGATTATTATTACTGAAAGCCATTCAAAATTGCAATCCATCCAAGAAACGAAGTACGAAGCTGTTTTCCATTTTAAAATTATCAGACCAAAAGAAAATGTGTTTGAAAGTACTTGAATCTCAGTTAGGAAAAAACACACTAGTTCATGACCTGATAGTGATTTGGGTTCCACAGTTTGAAATCAACTGCAGGTAGGTTTCTAACCTACAAGATTCTAGAACCCACAAGTCGTACTGAATTCATCCTTCCTGTTCGTCATTTCAATGAACTTACTGCTAGAATACCTGGTGATTTTCAGAATAGATTAACTTAGGGGCGGAAATCTAGATTCTCAAAAACTCTACATTGAACATCTAAATAATGGAAATGTCGTACTTTTAGGTTAGTAATCTCGTATTTTTTTGTCTGATGAGAAAATTAGGAACATAACAATGCCATCTGCCATCTTGAATGTTTCGTGAGAAAAGAAAGTTTTACAACCACACAACTGATATCGTGGTGTTTTGGCGAAGAAAAACTGTTGGTTTTGCCCCATTCAAATTGTGGATTTTGCTCTGGCCATCCGCCTTCTTGTTTTATTGTCAAGATGGACGCAACAATCCCAACTGCCATCTGCCATCTTGGTTTTTTTGCGGAAAGTTTCACAATCGCTGTACCTATATTATGGTGTTTTTGGCAAAGGTAAAAAGTTGGTTTTGCCTCATTTAAATAGTGGTTTTAGCTCTGGCCATCCGCCATCTTGGTTTATTGTCAAGATGGACGCAGCAATCCCAACTGCCATCTTGGTTTTTGCCAACATACTTTCTTATATAACATCTAAAATACAGAAATTTCTCAATTTTCGTTTGGCATTCCCATATTGGTGGCCTGGTGCGCCATGATGACACGATGCAAAACGTAGAATTGGCTTTGTCTTACCAAAATTTTAGTTTTTTGCTCAGGAAAAAAAAAATTGCCTCACTGAAATGGAGGTTTTTTGCAGGGGAAATTGGTTTTGCCTTCGTGAATTCATAGTTTTTACAACAAAAACCATCCACCATCTTGGTTTTGTCATAGTGAGCACAACGTCATCCACTTTTTTGTGTTTTGCCAAAATATGCTCTCATAAAACCCCCAAAATATGGAAATTTCGTACTTTTTGGTTGGTATCCTCGTAATTTTGAGGTTTGGTGACCCACAACAGGTGTAACAACGCCATCAGCCATCTTGGATTTTGCCGTAATGGACATAACGCCATCTTGTTTTGCCTACCTTTCGTTATCTTGGTAATTTGTCGTCTTTTAAGGCATAATATACATCATTTTCAACGCTTTCGTGTTCAAAAGTATTTCACAATGCAACACTGGTTTTACAATAACTCAAAGGGACTTTTCTGACGTGTTTTCTTAGTTGTGTGATGTATCTACTTGGCTGAAATCTACCAACAATCGTACACCAAACAGTCCTCTCTTAATTCATAAAATCAAACTTCAAATTATTTTGGAGTTAAGGGGACGCTGAAGAATGCAACAGCGCAAGTCCCGCGCGTAAAACTCCATTACGCCCGGCGATTGGCTTTTTCTCGCTCTGATTTCCAGCTTTTTTATGACGCCTTAATATATTATAAAAAAAAAATTGTACGTTATATAATGTATCGGGTCAATAAAATTGATTCGCGGTTCCAGGAATGAGTACCCCGTCGTACTCTTCCAGATTCCCTCGGAACCTTGTGTGGATATTCCGCTTCGTTCGTGCCGTTACATCGTAAGATTATCATTTTTAACCAATTACAGCTTCTCTTTCGTAAGTAAAGTTTTGGTAATTTCTGTTCACTCAACTTCACTTCGTGTCTCGTTCAACGTTTGAAGTCGCACAGAACTCGTTTCCGAATCCTTCGACTTCTCACACGATTTTCAAGTGTTATTTCAAGAAAAACTCAGCACCTCCTTGAAATTTCATGAAAATTCGATGTTTTCATTACCTTATTTATTATTGTTACTGTTTTATCGATTCATTAATAATTATTAATTTTAAAAAACCAAAGTGTATTGTTAAACCGAAGTTTTCGAATTTACGTACAACGAAATATATGTCGTCTTGAATGAAAACGTGGGCAAATTATCTTCTTCCTGTAACGATAATGCTGAATTTTGCACTAATTCTTCAAATGTGTATGTTTTGTGATTGAAACTAAGCTTGAAGATTATTCGTATTCTTCCGGATGGAAAAAATGTATTTGTTTATAATTTATTTGATCGTAAATGTTGTTCTGGCACAGGAAAACTTTCATGTGGAAGGTGCAATGCTTAAATTGGTCTTTTTGATAGGTATAACTGAATGAAGGGCTTTAGGTGCAAAAGGCACGAGTGACGTGAGAAAAGGTTTATAAACAACGCGATGGTTATTTTTTGTAGGTAAACTGTGAAGGGTTTAGTGTTTGCTTAACTCTGACGGGCGACGGTATAAAAATTGCTTCCACCGACGAACTTCCTAACATTCTGTCAAGGTGGAGGGCTCCATTTCAACTGCCAGCCCTGACCTTATTTTTCGGGCTCCTGAGGCCCTCTCATTATATTTACAAAGGTCCCCTCTTTCAAGCAGTGTTGCCAGATTTGGCAAATTCCACTCCTACCACCCTACAGACCAAACCGGAACTTATTTTCTGGACAACCCCCCGTAGATACCGATTTTTGGACTATCTGCATTGATCTACCTTGATAACTATCTTCATATCGATTGTTTGAAAAATCGCGGAAAAACCATTGAATCCTGGGATGATGTCGTGATAAGATCATCAAATGGGTGCTTCTGCTTATATAAGTCCTGTTCATTTTACCAAGAATTCATTTTTCTCAAGTTGTTTCTCCGGTCCAGACGTATATTTTTGGTAAATACCGACTGCTGTTGATGTATCTTGGTAGAACCTCACTATAGACCCCCCTGAGGCAGGTATAAAAAAAAGCCACCCAGTTTTCATTGAATTAAGAAAAATTTGTCAAAATACCCCAAAATTTAGGGGGGAAATCCGAAAAAAATAATATTTTGAACAAGTGGAAAATTAAGGGTTTATAAGGTTCTCAAAAAAAAAAAAAAAAAAAAAAAAAGAGCACAGGACATTAGAGAGTTTTTGGCAACCACTAACGGGCCCGTGCAACCTCTTCACAAAGCACAGAGTTCGCGGGTGACGATGGATTTGCCTCCCGACAACAGCGGGCGATGATGAATGGGTGCCTCCCCAACAGTCACCCGTTCCTAGAGGCCCACCGTCACGAGTGCCTCATCCCCCCCCTGTCCAAAGTTAACGGGCTTCCTCCTTCAACTGGGTAGCATCCTCTGTTGCTCGCGCTAGTCTCCTCCTAGCAGGACCCCTGAGATTTTGGCACCAAAAACTCTCTATTTAAGAACAAAGTGGTGTGGTCATATCAGAATCATATTATAAAAAAGAGAGTAAAATTGCTTCTTTTGGTCATGTTCGCGAATGGCTTTTTCCCTCCTGCAGTCACATGATAATTTATTTATGATTTGAGGGCGGAGTGGATCTTGAAGTTAACCGATTTTCTGAGTCATTGGACGAGTACTGTATCCTAGAGTTCCTTGGCTTCTCGAAGGAGTGGAAGGATTGCTCCGTCTTCTGTCCCAAGACTTCTTATTTTTTCCTGGTGCCCCTTAGTCTCATGGATACAGCCCTTAACACTGCAATCTGAACTTTAACTTTCAGACAGCCTGTTAGCTGCCCTTTTCAGGAAGGCCTGGAATTCTTTATGAAGAGCTCCATCGCACTAAACGATCAATGGTGTAAATGAGCCATGAACATCTGCTGCTTGGTCATACTTGCGATGTTTTTCGCGAGCAGCTTGCTGCGATACTGTTGACCATTCTCCGGTGCAGTAAGAAGGAGCATCGGCGTTGATAATGCAGTTGTCCGCCACCATCCCACTGTCCCAGACACCATTGGCCTGAATGTCAACGATCAGTGCTGGTTGACCATTAGCTGCCTCTCTCATAACTGGCTCTGTGGCCGCTGCAAGGTTGGCCAGCATAGCACACTCATCGGGTACATAATCGTGGCCCCACTTAACCAAACCTCCTTTCTTGCAGTTCAGGGCGTGGGTCAGGTCATGCTTTCCCCACACCCATCGCAGGAGGCTGGTAACCTGCTGGGCTTGTATCCATATCTCATGGTGATGGCACATAGTTTAGTGTTGACCACGTAAGCTCAAGTTTCATTTACTCTTCCAGAGGTAGCGCTAATGTCGTAAGGAACACATCCTCTTGTGAAGTCAGTTTGGTTAGAAAACTGGTTATGTCGCAACATGGCTGCCTCCATACACATTTCCGCTACATTTAAAATTTCCGTCTTAAATTTTCTAAATTTTTGGATCCCTTTTTGGAACTATGGTTTTTTTTCCATATCAGTAAACCATTTTTCAAAAAAAAAAATTAAAAAAATGTGAGGCGAATTCCCCATTAGGAGAAATTTGGGACCTCTGTCATGTTTCTATTAGTAATTTGTATTAATTTTTGTCTTCAATAGCTTCTAGGTGTATTGGCCCTTTCTAGAAAAAATCACTACCTCACCTAGGTATTAAAAACAGGTCCGAAAATTGAAGGAAACTGAGTTTGTCACACCATGGGGTTCCTCCTGCAAACCGATGCGAAAATTATCTACGCTCGTGTAACAATCCACACAAATAATCTGAATTAAGTAACGAAACTAAATAAGAGAATGCCTGATAAACTAACCGGTAGAATCGTATTGTGAAAAAAGAGTGAGTAAAATTGCTTCATCTGGCCACTTTCGCTTTTGTCTTTTGCCATCCCGCAGTCACACACTCTAGTGTTGACCACGTAAGCTCAAGTTTCATTTACGCTTCCAGAGGTAGAGCTACTGTCCTATGAAGTCAGATTGGTTAGAAATCTGGTTACATCGCAACATGGCTGCCCCATACACATTTCCGCTACATTTAAAATTTCCGTCTTAAATTTTCTAAATTTTTGGATCCCTTTTCGGAACTATGGTTTTTTTTCCATGTCAGTGAACCCTTTTTCAAAAAAAAAATTAAAAATATGTGAGGCGAATTCCCCATTAGGAGAAACTTGGGACCTCTAACATGTTTCTATTAGTAATTTTTATTAATTTTTTTTTCTTCTGTACCATCTAGATATATAGGCCCTTTCTAGAAAAATTCACTACCTCGCCTATTAAAAACAGGTCCGAAAATTGAAGGAAACTGAGTTTGTCACACCCTGGAGTTCCTCCCACAAACTGACGCAAAAATGATCTACACTCGTGAAACGATCCACACAAATAATCTGAATTAAATAACGAAACTAAATAAGAGAATGCCTGATAAACTAACCGGTAGAATCGTATTGTGAAAAAAGAATGAGTAATATTGCTTCATCTGGCCACTTTCGCTTTTGTCTTTTCCCCTCCTGCTGTCACACACTCTAGTGTTGACCACGTAAGCTCAAGTTTCATTTACGCTTCCAGAGGTAGAGCTACTGTCCTATGAAGTCGGATTGGTTAGAAATCTGGTTACGTCGCAACATGGCTGCCCCATACACATTTCCGCTACATTTAAAATTTCCATCTTCCTCAAATTCTCTAAATTTTTTGGGTTCCCTTTCTGAACTATGGTATTTTCCATATCCTAAACCCTTTTTCAAAAAATAAAAAATAAAAAAATGTGAGGCGAATTCCCCATTAAGAGAAATTTGGGACCTCTATCATGTTTCTATTAGTAATTTGTATTAATTTTTTTCTTCAATAGCTTCTAGGTGTATTGGCCCTTTCTAGAAAAAATCACTACCTCACCTATTAAAAACAGGTCCGAAAATTGAAGGAAACTGAGTTTGGCACACCCTGCAGTTCCTCCTGCAAACCTGAAATCCACACAAATAATCAGAATTAAATAACGAAACTTAATAAGAGAATGCTTGATAAACTAACCGGTAGAATCGTATTGTGAAAAAAGAATGAGTAAAATTGCTTCATTTGGCCACTTTCGCTTTTGTCTTTTTCCCTCCCGCAGTCACACACTCTAGTGTTGACCACGTAAGCCCAAGTTTCATTTACGCTTCCAGAGGTAGGGCTGCTGTCCTATGAAGTCGGATTGGTTAGAAATCTGGCTACGTCGCAACATGGCTGCCCCATACACATTTCCGCCACATTTAAAATTTCCATCTTCCTCAAATTCTCTAAATTTTTTGGGTTCCCTTTCTGAACTATGGTATTTTCCATATCCTAAACCCTTTTTCAAAAAAAAAAATGTGAGGTGAATTCCCCATTAGGAGAAATTTGGGACCTCTATCATGTTTCTATTAGTAATTTGTATTAATTTTTTTCTTCAATAGCTTCTAGGTGTATTGGCCCATTCTAGAAAAAATCACTACCTCACCTATTAGAAACAGGTCCGAAAATTGAAGGAAACTGAGTTTGTCACACCCTGCAGTTCCTCCTGCAAACCTGAAATCCACACAAATAATCTGAATTAAATAACGAAACTAAATAAGAGAATGCTTGATAAACTAACCAGTAGAATCGTATTGTGAAAAAAGAATGAGTAAAATTGCTTCATTTGGCCACTTTCGCTTTTGTCTTTTTCCCTCCCGCAGTCACACACTCTAGTGTTGACCACGTAAGCCCAAGTTTCATTTACGCTTCCAGAGGTAGAGCTACTGTCCTATGAAGTCAGATTGGTTAGAAATCTGGTTACGTTGCAACATGGCTGCCTTCATACACATTTCCGCTACATTTAAAATTTCCATCTTCCTCAAATTCTCTAAATTTTTTGGATCCTTTTTTGAAAAAAATTACTACTTCAACTATTAACATTTCCGACCATTGATGCATTTTTGCATCGTCATAATAATGATTTTTTTTTAAATATTGAGATAGTGGAAAATCTTTGTAGAATTTTTTCTCGTTCATGCTGTTCCTAAACTTTTCAAAGAAAAATGTCTTCGACATTCGGGAGCTCAATGCGATTTAGGAATTTTTTTTTTTTTTTTTGAAAAGGAGGCCTTTGGGCCGAAAGCATGATTATGGTTGCTCAAATCTGGTCCTGGGAGAGTGAGCGTTCTGGGCCATAAATCAAAACAGATTCCGGTTCATAAAAATAGATTTTTAGATTTTATATAGATTTTTATTTAATAATTTTGACAATGAAATGGATAAATCATATTGATTTGGAAAACTGAGACCTCTGAAATCCTAGTAAAATGTAAAATTTGGACCATTTTTGCTCTCGATTGGTGAGCAAATGATGCCTTATTTCGGCCGGCATTCTGTAACATAGTTCATCCTCCTCCTCCCATTACTCTGTTATTTCTACCCTCGGCTTGAAATGGGTTAAAAACAGGTCCAAAAATAACTATTTATTCGTGAAAACATTCGAAACGTCTCACCATTTGTACCTGAAGTCCTTCAATGTATCGAGTGTACATCTCTGTTTACGCACTCACCATTTTTTCTTCATAAAAATACCTAAATACAAAAAAGAAACAATACGTAAATTCAAACATTAATATTATTAACATACCTAGCTCTCTGCGCATTGCTTACTATAAACTTTTACATCTCGCTAGATAAAAATATTAAATTGACAACTCGTAATCCCTAAATAATACTTTACCATAAAATATGAAAAAAAGTGATACCTAACAAATGTAAAGTTTATAACACGTAATTCAACATTATAACGAAATTTAAAAAAAAAATGCATATTTAGGCTAATTCAAAACCGCATGGTGCTTACTTCTTTGGTAGTCATAGGGGACATTTTCTCATACCTAGATTTCTTGAGAAGAAATTGAATTTTTAGGGACGAAAAAATGCGTATATTGACGTATTTTGCGAATGAGGCGATAGATTGGTCTCCGTGAATGGTGCTGATGGGATTGAAGAGAGATCTTTACGTTTGATGTTTTTTGAACAATTTTCATGATTGGTTGTGTTGTTATTTTAACTGTTTTATTCAAATCCGTGTTGTGTTTGTACTGTGGGTTGGAAGAACGCATGAGGGAAACCCTCGTGTCAGTGTGAGTAGCAGGATATGAATGGAATTACGGTGGTAGACATCAAAAGCTGAGAACCTGGTCTTTCAAACAGCGCTGGTTGGTTCAGTCTGACTCTTATTAGTTGGATGAATTTATGACTAAAGGGTCATAAATAACCTCGATAAAATATAAAATAAAAATTTTATTTTTATAAATATTTATATTTAGGTTTAAGTATTATTTATAAATAAAAAACCTCGACGGTTCAACTTTGTTAACGAATTCAAAATGTTCCAAATCGAGGGCGTCGTTTTAACAGCTTTTCAGGAGAACCAACAAACCATCTGCCAACGATTTGCTTTTCTCAATTCAACCACAACTGCATTTGTGCTCTCTAGAGTTAGATTACCTACCTATATGTTAGTTAAGTTGCTATCATTGTTCAAGTTGCCGGTTCATCGCTGTGGACTCACGCTCTTGGTGGAGAGCAAAACAATCAGCAGGTTCAGAATAGTCCTGGAGCCGAGGCCGAAAATCGCTTTGACCCAGCAAAATGAATTCTGTTTGAAACGGGACCACCATGGATACTGGTAGAACACATTTTTTGACGTTTTCAAAAAAAGTATCAGACATAGAGGTGTGTCGGTACAGCTGTACCGGGACTGTGGAACCGAGTATCAACTTGGAACGGTTCCACGCAGTGACAAAAACTCGACCCTTACCGGTCCAGTTCCACAGACTGATAAGATATCTTGAAATGGCTCTGGACTGGGAAGGGACTATTCGGACCAGTAAGGATGGAACCGGACCGATAAGATATGGAGAATGGCTCTGGACCGGGAAGGGTTTTGGACTGGTAAGCATGGATCTTCTTCTCAGTTCTGTTCCTTGTTTTACCTGGAAGCGCCCTTACTACTTCCATGGACTGAGAATGTAATAGTATCATGGAATGGCTCTTGAGCGGGAAGTGATCTTCTGGACAGGTTAGCATGGAAGTTGTCTCCTGTATTATTAATTTATTATTGTCATGTTAATTTCCTAAACTGCAACGTCATTATTCTTTCCTTGAATTGTATGGTCACTATCAATTACAATAAATTGTCTCTTTTGTAACACTTGTTCAAATTCCTTCCTTTTAGCGAATTTTCAAGGAAAATGATGCTATTGTATTGCAAGTTGAGATCATAAGCATGGAAGAAGGACGATAGGGATTTGACTGCCTGCTTCATCCATGTCTTATGAGTGGGATTTGATCGCCTGTACCGGTAATGGAACTATACCGGTAATTTGGAACGGTTACATTTTTGTCACTGTAACCGTTGGAACCGTTCCAGGGAAATACCTGGACCGACACACCCCTAATCAGACACATTGTACCAGAATAAAAAAATCCAAGGTACGAATAAAATCCAACGCGACGAGATTGTGGAAAACCATTTTAATAAAAACGGAGTTGAGTAGAACGTTGTCTATTTCCACGAAAATAGTGAGTTACAAGTTAAATCGATTTCGACGGTTAGGTCATCATCAGTAACAAACAATAATTGAAGGTGCATCACAAAGAGCATAGCTTATATAGTCACAAGTGAAAGGGAGCTTAAATCCCATTGGTCGAGAAAGAGAAAGTCATGCCCAATCAGATTGAAGCAGATAAGTGAAAGGCTCAGGGAAGTGAAGGGACCTGGGAGGATCATCAAATGCCAATCAAGGCAGACAAAGTGAATATTGGAGAGCTATGCAATTATTGTCATTTAAGAATTTAAGAGTTTTGTCAATATAATCTTGCTTAGTTAGAATAACTGTGGTATTACCTTTATTTGCTTTAAGACCTACAATCTTCTTGTTGATGAACTTCTTCTTCAAGTCGGCTGCCAATCTTTCCTCTGGTCCCGGTGGGATCTTGGGCGCATTCTTCATTTCCTCAGCACACAACGCTTTTGTCACAATGCTTTCACTTTGTCTGCCTTGATTGACATTTGATGATCCTCCCAGGTCCCTTCACTTCTCTGAGCCAATAGGATTCTCCTTTCACCTATCTGATTGGGTATGACTTTCACTTTCTCGACCAATGGGATTTAAGCTCCCTTTCACTTTGTCTGCCTTGATTGGCATTTGATGATCTTACCAGGTCCCTTCACTTCTCTGAGCCAATAGGATTCTCCTTTCACCTATCTGATTGGGTATGACTTTCACTTTCTCGACCAATGGGATTTAAGCTCCCTTTCACTTGTGACTAAATAAGCTATGCTCTCTGTGATGTACCTTCAGTTATTGTTTGTTACTGATGATGACCTAACCGTCGAAATCGATTCAACTTGTAACTCATTATTTTCGTGGAAATAGACAACGTTACTCAACTCCGTTTTTTATTGAATCCAAGGTGTTCGGACGTATATGTTAGACGTCGGTCAAATAGTTCAGAGTTCGAAAAAATGAAAGGTCTGAAGAAAACACGCTGCAAATGATTACACAACGGTATTTTTTCTGTGTAGATCACCTTATTGCAAAGAACGCTGCATTTTTATAATCAGTAATCGCCGTATCATCTTTATTTTGAACGGAGATTCGGAAATTTCTGAACATTCGTTTGCGATTCACACTCTTGTTTCTGCTTTATTATTCGTCCCATCTTTAAGTCCTTGTAGGGAGTGAAAGGTTGGTCCTATAGAGCTTTGGGTGGTCTCATTCGATTCTTAAAATGCAATACTATCTTAAATTGATGAAAAAAATACCTACCTTTACATAGAAAGTTTTTGAGCTATGGCGTGTTGAAAATGTTAGCCCTTATTTGTCACCCCTTAAAAGTGAACTACATCAACCAAAAACTTCGGGGCACAACTAGACCCCAAATGGAGCCCATATTTCATCAAAATCAGCTGATGGTAACTAAGGAAACCTTATATATTTCCACGAGTCTGTTACGGACAAAAGAGAGACAGTTGAGACGAAGGGAAGCTGGCGACAACTGTTCGATTTAGCCACCTGTGTTCCTGTGTTAAAACGCCCAGCTGTGTTTTATTGAAAGATATGTTTGGTATTGGGTTGGGTATCGTTATAAAAGTATCGATACTGTATCGTATCCGAGTATCGATATTCCTAGTATTGTTGGGCACGAGTATCAATATTTTATAATATCGAGTATCGATACTTTAGTGTCACAAACTATCCATATTATCCAATATTCTCAAGAAAAATAATTTCTTTAACAATTTCTATTCATTTTTTACTATCAAGAGTCCAAGAAGAGTGATTTACTCCTAGATAGATATAAACGTTATTTGTACAACCAAAGATTTGAAATGACCCAAAAGCCTCTCTACCTTCTCGATTTTTTAGCCGTTATGAATTTTACCGCGAGAACTGTATCGATATTCGATGTTTAGAAATATCGGATCCAAAGTATCGATATCCAAAAGTATCGGATAGTGCAGTATCGATACTAAAATATCGAATATTGGGACGAAAGTATCGATATTTTGAAATATCGAGTATCGATGCCCATCCCTAGTTTGGTAGGAGGGTGTCTCAATAGGCAGCTTCAACCTCTTGAATTACATGCAAACTTGAAAAATTGTATGTTTGGTCTTCCCATCTTTGAGATGAAACCTTGTGACATCTCTTTGGCCGACTCACTAGGTTCTCGGTGATCATACTTATTCTTAGGTTCCTACAATAAAAACTTTGATTGATTGAGCATCATTTACCAAGACATGTGAAATGTGACAAAAATTGAAAGAAAAAAATTCTAGTTTTAAGAAAATTTCTCCTCACGAGGAACACCTTAATAAGGCGCCTGATAAGCACAAGGACGTGGGTTCGATTCCCGCTCGTTAGTCATTTTTTTGCTCTACTTCTCGTATTTCGCACTGTAGGTATGAACCTACCTTATTCGTTGAATTTCTACCTATTTCTCATTAAAAAAGAAGAAACTGACACTAGGTGTTTTCTCTCTTCGTTCATCCATGTACCCACTTGTAGTACCTATTTATTTCCTTATTGCGTAAAACTATTCGAACTCTCTCCAATTCCACCGTCTTGGTCGAACAAAATGTTCCAACGGATAAGAGTTGAAAAAAAAAGGTTCTCGTCGATCGTGTCGTGAT
This sequence comes from Apolygus lucorum, assembly GCA_009739505.2. Taxonomy (NCBI): domain Eukaryota; kingdom Metazoa; phylum Arthropoda; class Insecta; order Hemiptera; family Miridae; genus Apolygus; species Apolygus lucorum. Next base: position 25,398,793 of record CM019170.2, read on the forward strand.
AAACCGTGACGAAGATTTTGTGATTGAAAACCGAATGCCACTCTTGTGTATACATGAGTTTTATGTAAAACATGAATTTTATGTATATTTATGATGTGACTCCGATTCGAAGTTATGTACAAGAGTTGTTATTGTTGATTTGAAAGAAAAGAATAAATGGCTGTCGTTTGAGATGCTTCCGCTGGAATTAGACGAAGTCTTATTTTTGACCGTTTTATCACTTTTCCCCGTTTCATATATTCGTATGGGTAAAATATCATAGCTTGTATCGAAAGTTTATGGAAATTATTCGGTAAATGGCGAAGAATTGACAGGAAATTTTAAGGGGGTCTCGGTCGCCGTTCGTTCCTCGTTCCGGGTTAGTATTTAAGGAAATCAAAGGCGCAAAAACTTGAAAAGTTGTACCTAAATTTGAAATATCAAATGATTTTAGAAATTCATCAGTGCACGGCTCTAGGGAATTGAAAAACTGAAATATTGCCGCCGGAATCATCAAAATCGAACAATAATTGCCTGAGAAATATGGGAAAACCCGTTAATTCAGTCATGTTTATCACATAAAATGTAGCTAAACTTGAAATTTTCAAGGATTTTGGAAATTCATTGGTGCATGGGCCTTGGGAATTGAAAAACTGAAAGATTGCTGCTGGAATCATCAAAATCGAACAATAATTTCCAGAAAACTATGGGAAAAACCGTATATTCAATAATTTTTTCCATTTTTCTTTGGCAATTATTGTTCGATTTCGATGATTCCGGCGGCAATATTTCAGTCTTTCAATTACCTTGAGCTGTGCACTAATGAATTTCTAAAATCCTTTAAATTTTCAAATTTAGGTACAACTTAGTAAGTTTTTGCGCCTTCAATTTCGGTAAATACTAAAAACGAACGGCGACCGATTGAGACCCACTAATTTGTACAATATTCAGAAGATACAAAGCAATAAAAACGTAGGTTCATCTTTTTTTATTAAAAAATTAATTAGGTACGATACAATGAATAAATGAAAAGTTTTCATGGATTTTAATTTTCCATTATCAGGAAGGACTACCTTATTTATGTAAATATAAGACTTGTTTTCACAGCTGTAGATAGGGGAAAGGCTCCATATTTGGGATACCAACTCTTCAAACTCATATTTTCTAGACCTGTGCATTGTTAGAAAGTTCACAATTGATCGGTGACAAAGCTGAGGTATCTAGGCATCTATCCCGAAGTGGAGGGAGCGATTGCGACCACCCAGGGGACGTGGCGCTTAATTTTCTAAAAAGTTTGATTGTCGGTGCCTTGAAAAAGGGTCGCTTAATTTGGGACACTGAGGATCCCAATTTTGGATATCCCAAATTAGGTTAACCAACCCCTGATTTGGGATATCCCAAATTAGGAAACCTTTTGTTTTCTAGATTAACTAAAGTTGTACCAGACGCCAAAATTCGAAAATAAAATCCCTAGCAGTCTGGAAATGGCAAAATGAAATTTACAGCAGGTTTATATACCTTCAAGACAGCAACAATCGATGACACATGTGGATTGCAATGACACAAAGATGCATTTCTAGGAAAAATGTTTTATTCCTTCCTAGTGTAAACTGAGGCACACAGGACGTTACACTTAATAAATTGGTAGTAAAAAAAACAGGTATAATAATTATTATAGGTAATTCAATCAGGGTAGGTAATATCCACCATTGACAAAATCTTTCTTTCTTCTCTAAACATAGGTCGCAGGGACTAGTTGATAATATAATCACATAAATTCACTCACTGATTTAAGCAGTACGCGCAAATAAAAACTCTGCTGCGCAGCTCACCACAGTCGAGATGGGACCATCTTAACATTTCAAGCATTTTGCCCACTTCTCCCATCCTACGTCTTGAGAGAATTCGACCGAGCAAAACATGCACTGAGCTTCGTTCTCATCACTGATGTCGCTGTCAGATTCATTGTAGGGGACGTCCATATCGCTCTCAGATGATCTCAGGAACTTGAATCGGGAAATGAACTTGAAAACTCATCAAACTAGTCAAATTTTCAGGTGGAACCAAATTTGGGAATCCTCTCGATATCCCAAATTAGGGGAACCAGCTGCCAAACAAACTTGTCAACATGACCACTTGCCAACATGATGCAGTGGACTGAATTAAAATTCTAACACCATGCAAATGATCCTCAGTATCTGCACTTTTGAGTGGCAAATTAAAAAATTTGAAAAAGTCTTACCTCAAAGCGTCAGAGAGTTTGAACAGGGTGCACCTTGAGTCACTCGGATAACAGTGTTTTGATAAAAACGCAGTGGTAACAATAACACATGGCCGATGGTGGCGAAACCCGTTTGCTATCCCACAAGGCTCCAAAACAAAACTATTTCTCTCATTTGACATCAGAAAGCGCATACAGTACGGTAAAAACGCTGCTATCCCAAATTAGGAGCCATCCTCAAATTAGGAGCCTTTCCCCTACTCCATTTTCAAACGGACTAAATGAAAGACTAAATCAAACTTTAACGAACAAGATTAGATGTAAACTAAATGAGACTGATAAAAAACAAGCTTGGACTACTATTGCACGAAATTGCGTAGACGAATATAATGAAACGGAACACAGTCACGAAATTTGCTCCTAAATACCTTTTGGACGGAGAACCTGTAAACATCCTACCACCAGAACTACAATCAATATGCGACAAGGGAGATTTAACAAGAGACTGGCAATATGCTCTTGAAAACACTATCAAATCACATGATTATAATTAAAAAAATATTCGATCGGCATAGAAAAGAACATAAACTGACAATAGGTGACAGAGTATACGTGGAAAATGGGAACCGTCTAAATAGGAAGAAGATGGACGAATTGAGGATTGGACCATTTAAAATCGTGAAGAAGATCTCAAATTCTATCTATGAAGTGGATACTGGACACAGGAAAGCAGAATCAAACCTTTACCACATCACCAAACTTTTTCCAGTTGAGGATCATGCATAAACCATTTCAAATTTTCACCAGTAACTGTTTGAAATTGTTTCTCTCTGAAGGGGGGAGATGTAAAGAAAACACTGCGTCGCTTCTGCAATGATTTCTTCCCGACGTGGACGCTGCTCTAGTAACCTAGACTACGAAATGCACCACGGCAGACAACTGATGGGAAAACTGAAATATTCGTCGAACGACTGATTAATATTCGAAAATTCGTCGAAATAGGGTGACTCGCCCAGTGAATGAACACCCCCCAGTGAATGAACAGTACGAGGTTATTTGGGAATAATAAGGCTTGTGATGCACCCTGGTGATAACGGTGTTTTTCATTAGTTCCATCAACATATCATAGATAGCAGGGTGAAGCAGTAGAAAAAAAAAGTCTGCCATCTTCTTCGGTTTTGATGTTATCAGCAGGTCTGTCTCCAAGAACGTCTCTGGGGGTAAGAAATGGAGTTGGCCATTACGTGGGGATTAGTGTTTAGAGGAAAGTAAAATGCTAAATCAGTCAATGTCATGCTTTATTATTGTAGCTGATATGTTTTTCTAGAGAGAACTAATTGGGTAGAAGGGAATTTTTTTGATTATGATATGTTTTGTTGGGTGTTCATACTGTGGGAGCTAAAATATGACCTCCAACCAGTAAATGAACGACAGTAAAATGACTGTTCATTCACTGGCTGGAGGGTTATTTCACGGTTTTAAATCGAATGGAGGCTTCCCAAGTGAAGAAACAACTAAACTGCTGATTTTTTGCCTCAACTTGTTTGAATAACTATCCTATCCAGTGAATGAACTATATGAACTATAATGTTCATTATCTGGAATTTCAGGGAAATAGTGTTCATTCATGGGGTGAAATACATTAACTCCTTAATTGTGGAAAATTAGCTATAAAAATCAACTTTTCTCGTCTTCTCCCATGCTATTCTTGTTCCTTACATAATTTTAAACAACATCAGACAAAATCAAGTAGTGTAGTACTGCAACTTTAAGAACTATATAGTACATTAAAGTTCGTCGCTAGTGTGCTAAGAGCTTAAGTGTTCATTCATTGGGCGAGTCACCCTATTCGTCGAACAGTAATTTATGAACTGATTAATTCAAGATTTTATATCCCGTGATATTATCGAGGAAACCCGGAATATCGGCTTTAATTGTTGTTTCTTTCGTTTACAGGTTCGTGAACCTTTTCATAAACTAAATAGTTCAATGTTGTAATCCATTGAAACACTCTTATTGATAATAAAACTTTCGTTTACAGAGAAACGCAATATCGTCGTTGTTCTTACTCAAGAAGGGCCATACTATTATATTTATGATAAAAATTGGGGTAATATTAGTCAAATTTTGTAGTGCTTAGTGTTTCTGAGACCAACTACTGAGGCGCTGAGTTACAAAGCACGTTGGGTTCAATGGTTCACTTTTTGAAAAGATCTCAAAAAAGTTTGATGACAGATTTTCGGCCAATTTTGACATTATGGTTCCAAGTCCGAACTTTGGAAGTTCGAGAAGTCTAGCCTTTGAAATATTCCAGCAGGTGGTAGAGTGTAGCATGTGGACAAAGAACAGGGAGGTACCTACTATAATACACTTTGATGCAGTAAATTTACGCCTTTTTATAACTTCGATAACTGTTTGAAAATTGAATTTCATTTGCGGACGAGGAAAACAAGGATCACATCTGCTACCTGCGATCATAAAGAAGAGATGCAGAGGCTTTGCAATGCTCTGCCAAATTTTTTAAAAAATCGAGAAAAGATTTCATATATGTAACTTTGCCGAGAATAAGGTTAAGTAGGTACCTATGTCTTATGGCTAAAGGGGACGGGGGTCTAGTATGATTCTGAGATGAGAGATGGCACTAGTGTCACCCCATACTTTCATCCGATTTATCTAAGCTTGAAAAATGGTTATTTTCAAATCTAACCATATGAATGTTATTAGAACAAGAAAATCTTACAAGCCATCATCTAACATCATCATCATCTAACCAACAAAATATTTTTTTCAAGTTTCATTTAATAATTGAAGTATATTTTTAATTCAAAAATTCGAATACATCCCGTGTTTGGAAACTATCCTACTATATGTTGGAATTATCACAAAACAATTTGTGTGAAAATTAGAGGCCGAAAGCGAAAAATTGGACTAAAAAACGTGGCCAGGGAAGACTAGATGGAATTTGTAGGGCAACCCCACATTTCCTAGCAGCTGATCTCGCCCGCCCGCCGCGAAGACACTTGTGAACTTCGAGCGACCATTCATCTCAGCTTCTCCGACTATCACGTTGCTCACCCTTCAATGCTTCCTTGGAGGTTGTATTGTGCCTTGCCTAGTTTTTAGTATTATGATAAATTTCATCACCAGGAACACCAGCAAGATCAACACTTTCGTTTTGATATTTTCTGAATTGGCAAACATAAATACGATTGTGAATTCGCTCCTATTTATGTAGATTTCAGGCTTCCCTAATAGGTATCTACCGAACATAAAACTCAAATTATTCATTATTACTACATTACTGAAAAACAAAAATTCATCCACTTTTTTAGTTTCTTGTAAACTGCCAACCCGATTTTTGGACTTATGCTTCCGAGTCTACCATGATAGCGGAAGCTTTGTTTTCAATTTTCAAGGATGAAAAAGCATTTGAAGCAGCATTGAAGCCTTTGATCTCGGAGCGAAAGGCTCTGGAAACTGTTAAGATTTAGGTATGTTTTTATAGGGATGCTCAAAGAACTTTAAATTATCAGAATCTAACAGTCCTAATCGGAATAGTGTTCAGGTTTAGGTTCCAAGACGATTGCCTGTAAATCTCATTGCATTTCGATCAATAGAAGCCCAACGACCTGGGGAAAAAAACTATTAAAAAATATTAGTTTAACGATCCGATTTATTTATTTATAAAGAATAAAAGACTCAGGGTCCCGTTAGGAGTTTCTCTCACCTTTCAAAAAGACCCTTTATTACAAAAATTTTTAATACAAAATCTGTGAATCAGAATTGATGCCTCAAGAGCTATTCAGTGTGTTTCAGTGATTGTCGGTATTAAGCCACAGAATAAGAAATGGTGTTATTTCATTGTTCAACCTCAATTGGATCATGGTGCCACTAGTGTCACCTGAAACATCTTGGAAATTCCACAGCTGTCCCAAGGTGTCGCCAGATTAACTTGATTTAAATCGCAATTTTGAAACTAAAGGACAGAGCTGAATTTTTTAAACTTTTTTTTGTAAATTATTAAAAGTCAAAAAATGATGTTAAGACAAAAATTTTGAAATTTTGTTCATCGATTTCCTTGGAAATTTTTGTCATAACTCTATTATAGACTTCCAATAGCCAACAAAAAATTCTGCTGTCCAATAAATTCAAAATTGCAACTTAATTGTGGTTACTCTGGCGACACTTTGGGATATCTGTGAAGTTCCTGAGTTGTTTTCGGTGACAGTGGTGATACTATGGTCTAATCATTGTCGACGTTTCGGGCCACCCTCGAGGCCCATCATCAGGAAAGGTAACGTGCCTGAACCGTGGACAAGGGTATCACTAGTGGCACCGAAAACATCTCAGGAACTCTGCAGCTTTCCCAAGGTGTCACCGGAGTCACCAAAATTAAATTGAAATTTAAAAATTAATGGACAGCAGAATTTTTTGTGGACTATTGGAAGTCTCGAAGAAGAGTTATGGCAAAAATCTCCAAAGAAATCGATGAAAAAAACTTCAAAATTTTTGTCATAACATCATTTTTAAATTTTTAATAACTTACAAAAAAAAACTGAAAATTATATCACAAAGGTTTATTATTTCTATTTATGTCACTCGTCATATGTATCACTTCACTGAAGTATTTGTAAGCCGCAACTGGGCTGAGGGCCCGGCAAAGTAACGTTGTGGAAATTTACCTGAAATGTCTGAAAGAAAACGCAACTTAAAACTAAGCTGATTAGTTTTACTTAACTGGTTTGAAGTAGCAGTAGCGGCCGAAGATACAATCTGGGTCGTCTGGTAGCTGAAATATGCAACTCCCTGAAGGGGCTTCACCTCGTTGCGAAATGGAAAAGAAAAATAGTGTAACTGAAGCGTCGTTGCGCAATGAACTAACAATCCTACTGGTGAAGTTGTCAGCAATGGTGAACCTTTTGATTTTAACCACTTTGAGGGAATCAGGAGTTGCTTCAAAAGAAAATAACCAAATTTGCGAATTATTGCATGTGTAATAAATGGATGTTTGCAGTGAAACGGATGAAAATGTATGTACAAAATATTCGTTGTTAGAAAATAAAACAATTGGCGACAAATACGATATGGCTTGTGCTTTGAAATTCCTTCCTAATACCCTTATGATAGGAACAATATTAGAACGTTGTGATACAGTAGAGAAAATATCTTTAACTATTTTATCAACAAAGGTGAGAATTGCTTGAGGGCAATCTTGCAGAAGTATGATTAAATTTACACTTTTACACGAGTGTTTCAGTTTATTTTCCCTAACACCTATTATTGGCCAATAATGGAATACTGTTTGTGCACTCACGTTGTGACCTCAGGGCGGGGTGTTCTCCGGGGTGTCTGATGTGCCGTGATCCGAGTTGTGGTGTCCAGGGTATGCGAGGGTCTGTCAATAGTGCGAGGGGAATCAACTACAGCGACTAATTGACGATCGAGAATGACTTTAGGTATAATTTAGCGATTTTGAATTTGAGTTGCGCAATGCAGAGAGAGAGTTGTGGGGGAATTGTGGTCTGATGGCAGCAGGGCGTACAGAGACAATATTTTGGGGTGGTAGCGTTGACGGCTGGAGGTGGACTGAGGGTGGGGAGCTCGGCGCTGAGCCCCTTCGGTTTGCTCCCCTCCCGCAGGTCACGTGGTCCCTGAAGCGGTAGAGGGGTCGGGCTGACCTTGGGCGCTCTGTGGGGCGGGGGGCGCCCCGACCGGCCGGCCTTCTCCCCTTCGTGTTTACCTTCCCCCTCGACCCCCGCTCCCTTCTGCTCCTTATTCTGCCCCCGAAGTTGGGACTATTGTTCCTGTGGGCGGCGGCCCACATTCCCCGCCGTTCTCGGAGCCAGTGTGGTCCCCAACCACACTGGGTATTGGAAGGGCAGTATCTGGGTGGCGACGTTTGAGAGCAATCTCATAGGCGTGTCTGCGACAGCCAGCACAAACTTCGGGTTGTCTTGCCTCTCCATGGTCCTCGCTGCATCTGGCCAGTGGCTTCCCCTGTTTATGAGCCCTCTTTAATCGTTCCCAAAACTCCTTACATGCGAAGCATCGAAACGCAATGAGTTGGCTGCAATGGCGACGGCAAATGGGGCATTGCAACTTCCGCTTATGGTGTCTTTTGGCAGGTGAGACCTTGTTCTTCTTCAGGACAATCTTCGGTACGGTTTTGGCTGTGAGTTGGCATTGCTTTATCACAACTCTCGGCTCCCTTATCGGTGTTGGTAGGAAGGAGAATCCACCTTGACTGGTGCTGGGCGACGGGGATCCCGGCGTGGTTTGTCCCCTCGTTGCTGTTTGAGGCGGTCCCATTGCTGCAGGTGTTGTGCCAGTAGCAACTCTATATTTCGCGAGTTGTGGGCTAGGGGTCCGTGACCGAAGTCGTGTAATCCCCTCGACTGAGGAACCTCCACTGGACGGAATCACGTTCCTTCGGGATCGCCGCGCTCTGATGGGCGATTCCGAATCACTCGGTGGCTCAACTACGGTCTGTGGTGGTTCGGCTTGTTCCGTCGTTGCGGCTGATTCCGCAATTACTGCCGGCTCCATCGTTTCCGATTTCCTTTCCTTCTTCAAACCCTCGATCACTCTCTCTGCGGCGAGATTGGCTTTCAATAATTTAGCTTTCTCCTGGCGCCACTTTTCCTAGAGCTCCAAAAGCTGATCTCTCTCCTGGGCGATTCTCTGGTATTGTGGTATCCAACGGGCGAGTGTCAGAACGCCCACCACAGCAGCTTGTGCGTTGGCTGTCCTAGTCATTCTCATATCTCCCCTGGCGGCGTACCTGATGCAATTTACTATGCTGGCCAAGGCCATTTGAGGGGCGCTACAGGGTTCCGGTGTGGTCAGAGTGTTGGTCGGTATGGTGGCATTTGCTTCCACTTCCTCCTGATATGTGTCGAATACCTGTTGTACGAATTCATCGAGCGGAGGGTCTCCCTCCATTCCTTCGATCATCTCCAACTGCCTCTGGGTCATCCTGCAACACACAATAATTCGCACTAAGCATCCCTGCCCCAAAAAGTGCATGAATTTTAAAGGTATATTTCGGCCTTGCTTAATAGGTGTTCAGAGTGTGATGGGAACAGGTTGACCTGAAGGGTCCTGAATTGTGGGTTGCCTGAAGGGCTTAAGTATAGTTTTATGACTAGAAGAGTCCTAGGTTATGACCTGAAGGGTCCTGTTCGCCAATTTATCGTAATCGTATTTGTCTCTACTTAGTCTAGTAAGTTAGTAGTTGTCTGTGAAACTGCGCCCAAGTGCAACTTTCGGTAGTCGACGGGAGCTCGCCGACGCAGACAATACGGGTTGGTTGGGTCATCCTGGTTCGCCGTTGCGTCCGCCTCGTTACGGACTCGTTGTGGTCCAGGCGTTTCGGCTTCAGGGTGCTCTTGACTCGACTCCAACAGTTCGGGATCGTTGCGGTCCTCCGTGGTGGGTTCTGCCACGGCATCGGTAAAAATTTCGTCGTCGCTTTCATCTTCTGCAGCGGCTTGTTCCTTCTTGACTCCCGGTTTCGTTGATGGTCCAGGCATCACGGGATTCTCCTGGTCCTCCCATCCTGACCCTTCCTCTGTTTCCATCAACAATGCCTCCTCAACCTCCTCCAGTACGGGTTCCAGAGGTCCAACTTCAGCAGTTGCCATTTCGGCTGTGCCAGCGTCAACGAAGGCGCCGTCGGGCACTCCGGCCACAAATGCTGGTTTCAATCGGTTCAGGTGTACGATCTGCTGGCGAATGTCGGCCCCGTCGCGGATTTGGTAAGTTACTTCCGACAGTTTACGGACCACCACCCACGGCCCGGACCAAGGGCTCCAAAACTTCCTCGCCACTCCGGACGGGGGTTGGATGTCTCGCAGATACACATGATCACCCTCCTGGAACGAGCGAGCGGTGCGTCGCAGGTTGATTGCTGTGCTTCGCTTTTTCCAAGCTTCATGGAGATAATGGGTCGTTGCGTTGCGTGCCTGTTGCAGATTTCTGATAACAGTAGCTCCTCCTACCCCCGGTGATAACCCTTGTAGCGACTCGTTCGGAAGGCGGATTTCGCGTCCAAACGTCAAGAAGTTGGGGGTGAAGCCCGTACTTTTATGAGGTGTGGCTCGGTAAGCAGCTAAGGCCACGGGAATCATTTCCTCCCAAGCAGTAGTTCGTTTGCAGATCTTGGCCAAAATTGTAGCGAAAGTTCGGTGAAAGCGTTCGCAGACACCGTTTCCTTCCGGATGGTACGCCGTTGTGTAGATTTGCTGAACTCCCCATCTCTCGCACAATTCTCTCGTGGAACGGGCAGTGAAGGCTGTACCCCGGTCAGACACCATGCGTTCCGGCACTCCATGCGTAGGTATGTACCTTGTGGCGAGAATACGAGCCACCGTTGTGGCGGAACAATCCGACACCGCATACGCCTCCGCATACTTGGTAAAGTGGTCCACCGCTGTCATTATGTAGCGAGAGCCGGTTCCGGTGGATATGGGGCCCACAAAGTCCACACCAACTATTTGTCCCGGTCGCTCAGGAAGGAGTGGCTTCTGGAGTGGCTGCTTCAGGTTGTTCGGCGTCATTCTTTTTTGACAAGTTTCACATGATTGCACGAATCGTTGCACGTCCTTTCTCAGACCCGGCCAAAATCCCAACTTTCGCACCAACTTCTCAGTCACCTCTGCGCCAGGGTGACCTGCCCAGATATTCCTATGGCAACGATGTATCAGCCATTCCCTGAGTGTACCAGGCATCATCGGGACCCACTCATCTCGTCCCTCCAGACGCACTTGGACCTCCCATACACCCTCACGGCGTCGAATTCTGTCCTGTATACGACTGGCTACAGTTGCTTGCACCCAAACATCCAAGTTTTGCGCCGCCACCATCAATTCCCTCGGGAACTCCAACGTCAAGGCCGCAATGCCTACACGACTGAGCCCATCGGCGTGAGCCATGGCTGTTCCGGGACGATAACGTGGTATGTAGTCATATTCCGCAAGGCGCATGACCCATCGCCCAATCCTTGAGGTGGGATCCTTCAGCCTGAGTGCCGCTGTTAGAGCCATATGGTCGGTCTGTAATTCGAAGGTGGATCCGAGCAAATACTCCTGAAAATGCCTAACGGCCCATACCACCGCCAATAATTCCCTCTCGGTCACGGAGTAGCGAGTTTCCGCTGGATTGAGTTTTCGGCTGGCAAAGGCTATCGGTCGTTCTTCTCCATCGAATTCCTGAGACAAAACCGCTCCCAAGGCCGTCCCAGAAGCGTCAGTCGCCAGTATGAATGGTTTTTCGAGGTCCGGGTAAGCCAAGACAGGTTCGGATGTGAGTTGCTGTTTGAGATCCTCAAACGCCAGTTGCTGTTCTTCCTTCCACTCGTACGGCACGGTCTTCTTTAGGAGATTTGTCAATGGGACTGCTCTGGCGGCGAAATCCGGAATAAATCGCCTATAAAAACTCGCCAATCCCAGAAAAGATTGCAATTGTGTACGAGATTGTGGAACAGGGAACTCCGCAACGGCTCGAGTTTTTGCGGAATCTGTCAAAAGTCCATTTGGGGTAACCTTATGTCCCAAAAACTGGACTTCCTTCCTCAAAAAATCACATTTGGGAAGATTCACTTGTAGTCTGGCTTCTCGCAGTCGCTCGAAAACCCGTGTCAATTTGTCCAGGTGCTCCTCCCGGGTTGCTGAAAAGACAATAACGTCATCGAGATAGACGAGACAATCCTGGCCTATCAACCCATCAAGGACGTCATTCATCACACGCTGAAATGTGGCGGGGGCGTTTTTAAGACCGAATGGCATACGGTGATATTCAAAGTGGCGTCCCAAAACAGAAAAGGCTGTCTTTTCCCTGGATTCCGGATGGACGGGTATTTGATGATAGCCGGAAATCAGATCGAGGGTCGAAAAATACCTACTCTTTCCGAGCGCAGCTAAAGTCTCCTGCATCCGTGGTAGGGGGTACGCATCCCCTTTGGTAATTTTATTCAATAATCTAAAATCCGTACAAAAGCGCCATTTTTGCTCTTCTCCTGGAGGGGTTTTCTTCTTAACCAGTAGGACTGGAGCACACCAAGGACTCTGTGACGGACTGATAATACCGTTAGCGAGCATATCCTTAACTTGGGTTTCCACCACATCACGAAGTGCACGCGGTATCGGGTATGGTTTCTGCGCTGTGATGGTATCTTGTATGGGCTCGATCCTGTGATTCACCTCCAGGCTGCATCCCTCGGCCGAAGGTGGTCTGAAGAGGTCCTGGAATTTCCTTAACACCGTTTGAGTAGGGACTATGTCCTCTTCTACTAAGTGACTTAACTTTTCCGTCACCAATTCTTCAAATTCGGGACTCGGTTCCTCCCACTGATCGGTTGGCAATAGCTCCCATTCCTCAGCCTGATCAATCCATTTCTCATCATGAGCCCATTTGTCAAATTCGCAGTCCTCCACAGTCGTGTCCTCATGTGTATTTGGGTTCCCTGTTGGCTCCTCTCGCGCCTGTAAATTTGCTACAACAGGTTCCGTTATCTTCAACTCCATTTGTGGTTGAGTTGCGATTAACGTTTCGGTTGGAGTGGCAACAGTTGTGGTTTGAGTTGCAGTAGTTGCTGTGTGAGGTGTGACAGAAGTTGCGGTCGGCGTTACAGCTGGAGTTGCCACCTCTGGAGAGGGGTAGACTCTCTCGAACTTCTCCGTTGTTATAAAATTTTTGGTTAGCGGTGTGTCGGACAACTCCGCCATGACTTCTAGTTGGTCCATTTCGGAACTCCGGGGCGTTGTGGAACTCGTTGTGGTTGGCGTGGTGTATCGTTCCGCAACCGTGGTCGCTGGTACATCTTGGTCGTACCGGTTTTCGGGGATACACTGATTTCCCGTTATTGTCGAGGTGGGGTTGACGGATGCGTCCAAGAGGGTACTGGGAAGGGTCACGAAATGTTCCTGTGAAGGGACAATAGTATCATTCGCAACTGTCTTCCGCCCCCTTGGCAGCAGTACCGTTCCCACACTGCACGGTTCAAAGGGTTCTTCATCCATTTTGACGGTCGCGCCACCCAACCCGCGGGGTTGATACTCCATCTGCGGCCCGGTAGTAAGCGTAATGGGGACCTTCCTAAGGATGTCAAGTCCCAGTAAGTCCAAAGTTGCGTCACGATTCGCGAACACCACAAAGGTGTGCATAAACTGGTGTTCTCCAATTCGAGTAGGAATGTTTTGTTCTCCCGCGAACGGAAGTGCGGATCCGTCGGCGCTCCACGCCACGGTCTTTGTTGGACGTAACGGAATTCCTTTAACGGGGCTTGATAGTACTGACAACGCCGCCCCCGTATCTATGAGCATGTTTCTTGTTTCCGGTCCGAGTCCGATCTTCATCCTAATTGTCCTTACCATCGGTTGTTCTACCGCTGGAATGTGGTTCTCCTCCTTGGGCGGTTTGTAACGCGCAACTTCTCCTGAAGTGCCTGGGTTTTCGTCACGACGGCCCGGGGGATTCGATATCGGTAGGAGTCTCTTCTTTTTGAAACAGTCCGCCTCTAAGTGCTCGCGCCCACCGCAAAAATCACAAAAGATCGTGCGTTGCGGGCTAACTGGACAATCGACGGGAAAATGTTGTCTGTCCGCACAAAACATGCATGGAAAGCGCGGCAACAGTGGTTCCGTTGTTCGAAAATTCGCCGTTTCGGAACGGTAGGGTTCCCGTCTATCCGCATCCCGCATCGGTCGATTTGTCGGGTAGTAAGGTATCGGTGCTGGTTCGTTTCGCCTATCCTCCTCCTGGAACGTTCTAGGATTTTCTCGGTCGCGCCTGGGACATCTAGCGGCAAAATGCTCAATGCTTCCGCATTTGTAGCATCGTCTATCACTTACAGCGGCTAGTTCCCATTTCTCTTCAACCTCTTCGTCCTTTTCAAGTGTTTCCTCAATTTCTTCCGCCCTTTTGAGCGCGGCGCGTAAAGTGATTGGTCGGTTGGCCACCAGGAACGAACTCAACCGTCCCCCGACCCCCCTGATGAAAGCACTCAACGTTTTTCTATCCACCCAGACATTTTTGTCATGAGTATCCATGTTGGCGCCCTCTTCCAATACTGCGCAGTGCGCCAGGCCCCGAACTCTATCGGCGAACTGCCGCAATGTCTCCGATGAACTACGCTTCACCGTCCACAACATGGCTGCGGCATGTTGCGGGTTTTCCTTCCTAAACCAAACAAGCATCTCATCTCGAGCAATTCGGTACGCTTGTTCGCTGTTTAAATTATCCTGCCGGTCGATAAGGAACTGTTTAGCTGTTCCTCTCGCTTTTGCTCGGAGCAACCTCATTTTTTGTGTAGCCGGAAGGTGTGCGGCAACCGCATCGAAATTTGCGAAAAAGGAGGTGACATTTAAAGCTCCGACTACATCAGGGTCCCACGGCTCAATTTCGAGAAACAGAGATCTCGGAATTTCTTCCTTATCCCCTCCTCTCGACAATCGGTTGTAGTTTTGTAACAGTGTGGTCATTTCTTTCATCGTTTGAGTCATAGATTCAATGGATTCAACTCCTACTGTTACGGGCGAACTCGGTGGTTCGGGGTCAAACTGATCTTTACCGCAGGTTGACATGATTAGAAATTGCGCGTCACACAGACGTCAAGAGGTCAGTCAGTCTTTGTCGTTGCACAACTGTGCAGTTTAGGCGAAATGAAATTCTTGAATAGTCGGCCGAATTGCACAACGGTGCGTGACAGTAAAAATTGCACAACGGTGCGTAACAGGAAAAATTGCACAACGGTGCGCAACAGGAAAAATTGCACAACGGTGCGTAACAGGAAAATTGCACAACGGTGCGTAAACAAGGAAATATGGGTCGCAATCGGCGACACTAATGCACTTTTTGTAGGCGTACAATTAATTTGGGATGCACAGCCTACCTATCCTACAGCAATACTCCTGCTCAATAGTGGTATATATATTCGTACAAAACTAGTGAGTTAATGTTCACTCCTAAATAACTTGATTTCAAGTTGCGTTGTGGAAGTGAATTTAAATTTTCCGTTACGGAAGCAATGGCAGTGAATTTAAAATTTGCGTGGTGGATACGATTGACAACGTTGTGATCCAATAAATTGAATTTAAATTCCGTTGTGGGACAACGGACAACGTTATTGCGGTTAAAATTGAATTTAAAATTGAAATACTGCAATAAAGGACAGCGTTGTGGCAATAAAATTTTAAATTGCTGTCGATTTGCGAAGTTACTTTTACTGAAAAAAATAACGTTGTTGTGGAAAAATGATTTTACTATTTAAGTTGCTGAAGGCAATTGCACAACGTTATGGCTTTACAGATAATTTGTTTGGGTCCGCTACGAGGCTTGCCTCGTACTAGATCCGTATCGCTGCCACCAATTTGTAAGCCGCAACTGGGCTGAGGGCCCGGCAAAGTAACGTTGTGGAAATTTACCTGAAATGTCTGAAAGAAAACGCAACTTAAAACTAAGCTGATTAGTTTTACTTAACTGGTTTGAAGTAGCAGTAGCGGCCGAAGATACAATCTGGGTCGTCTGGTAGCTGAAATATGCAACTCCCTGAAGGGGCTTCACCTCGTTGCGAAATGGAAAAGAAAAATAGTGTAACTGAAGCGTCGTTGCGCAATGAACTAACAATCCTACTGGTGAAGTTGTCAGCAATGGTGAACCTTTTGATTTTAACCACTTTGAGGGAATCAGGAGTTGCTTCAAAAGAAAATAACCAAATTTGCGAATTATTGCATGTGTAATAAATGGATGTTTGCAGTGAAACGGATGAAAATGTATGTACAAAATATTCGTTGTTAGAAAATAAAACAATTGGCGACAAATACGATATGGCTTGTGCTTTGAAATTCCTTCCTAATACCCTTATGATAGGAACAATATTAGAACGTTGTGATACAGTAGAGAAAATATCTTTAACTATTTTATCAACAAAGGTGAGAATTGCTTGAGGGCAATCTTGCAGAAGTATGATTAAATTTACACTTTTACACGAGTGTTTCAGTTTATTTTCCCTAACACCTATTATTGGCCAATAATGGAATACTGTTTGTGCACTCACGTTGTGACCTCAGGGCGGGGTGTTCTCCGGGGTGTCTGATGTGCCGTGATCCGAGTTGTGGTGTCCAGGGTATGCGAGGGTCTGTCAATAGTGCGAGGGGAATCAACTACAGCGACTAATTGACGATCGAGAATGACTTTAGGTATAATTTAGCGATTTTGAATTTGAGTTGCGCAATGCAGAGAGAGAGTTGTGGGGGAATTGTGGTCTGATGGCAGCAGGGCGTACAGAGACAATATTTTGGGGTGGTAGCGTTGACGGCTGGAGGTGGACTGAGGGTGGGGAGCTCGGCGCTGAGCCCCTTCGGTTTGCTCCCCTCCCGCAGGTCACGTGGTCCCTGAAGCGGTAGAGGGGTCGGGCTGACCTTGGGCGCTCTGTGGGGCGGGGGGCGCCCCGACCGGCCGGCCTTCTCCCCTTCGTGTTTACCTTCCCCCTCGACCCCCGCTCCCTTCTGCTCCTTATTCTG
This sequence comes from Apolygus lucorum, assembly GCA_009739505.2. Taxonomy (NCBI): domain Eukaryota; kingdom Metazoa; phylum Arthropoda; class Insecta; order Hemiptera; family Miridae; genus Apolygus; species Apolygus lucorum. The sequence goes on from CM019170.2 coordinate 25,415,512, forward strand.
CCCCCGAAGTTGGGACTATTGTTCCTGTGGGCGGCGGCCCACATATTTTAGGGAATACACTGAACATCACTGGTAAGTCGAACGAGATTGTATTGTCTGAAAAGTACCGGTATGAAACAACTCGGGTGAGCTGGAGAACAAGTCGTAGGACATTTCAGACACAACTGCCTCCTGAACCCCCAATGCGCATGCGCGCAGTGGTGGGTGTCACTAAACTTCCATGTCATTCACAATCAAGTTTATTTTGAAAACCTTCACACTCAATGCGAAGAAATAGGGGGTTCAGGGTGCCTTCGGGAAATTTGAACGGAGATTAGGCCTCTTTTGCGATTCACACTCGTGTTTCTGATTTATCCAAGTCCAACCCTTAAGTTCTCATTGGGAGCGAACGGTTGGTCCTACAGAGCTCCGCGTGGTCTCAAAATATTTTTAAAATACTATTTAAAATTGGTGAAAAAACGATACTTTTATTTCGAGAGTTTTCGAGCTAGGGCACTCTTGAAAATTTCAACCCTTAATTTTCACCCCTTAGAAGTGACTAACATCAACCAAAAGCTTCGAGGCACATAGGTACCAAATTTCATCAAAATCGGTCCATGGTATCTAAGGAAAGAGCCGCGTATGGCGGACGGACGGCAAAATTTTTTATTCGATTTTCGGATTCTACAAACCTACATAGGTAAGTAGGTACCTTGAAACGTAAACCAACAAATTTTGAGGAGGGTTTCTGATGGGTCCCGCGGGTGGCCCGAAACGCCTTCTGTGGTAGAATCCTGACAATCACGCTTTAACGCAGCCGACTAATGACCCAAATCAATGCTATTCAGAGTAAACAAATTCGTCGTTTTTCTTTGTGAGCAAGCTTAGTGAATATTTCCAACCAACGAACGTCAATTGGTCAATAATAATTGGGAAAACTTAAATGCCCATAAATGAGCGAAAAAGGTTGATAGAGATGTTGATGTTGCTACGCCGAAAAATGCAGTTTTCTCGAGAAAAAAAGTTTTAAATGCAGTTTTCACCAGTTGGTTCAGCGTTAAAAATTACCTGAAACTTGAATACTTAACACCACTGATCATAACTCTAGTCGTTATTTACATGGTCAGTCAGTTTTACACTTTTTAAAGCGGTTGTCATTACCACGGCACTACAATTGTCGTAAAAAAATCGCTCTACAATATGAAATCGATGACATCGTACATTTTGAGCTGTAAACTAGAGTTGTAGATTTATTATCGTCAGAGCCTTTTGAATTTTTTAAATTTGTGATAGGAAGCTATCCCACACCGACTATGAACGAAAATTGTTCAGAAAGCTGGTTAGACTGCTTCCTCTCTTAAAATAACTGACTAGAAATGTTCGATTCTTTTTTTTTCGGCAGGCAGGTGAGAAAATCTTTAAGGCCCATAGGTGGAGTTGGATCTCGTAAGATACCTGGAAGGGTCCGCGTCCTCCAGGTTATGTGGGATTCAAACTCACTAAAAAAACACCTCCTTTTTCCCCCCACGTTGGAGCTCAGCCCGGAACCGTTTAGCACATTACTTCGGGCGGTTAATCAGTTCTGGGTGAGGGGGCGGACCAGATGCTCCCTCCTCTCTCTTTCTCGTTCTAAGAGCATCTTCCTTGTCAGGATGCTCTCCGTGTATTCTGCCACAGCAGTCCATCTCCTTTCACCTTCCAGCATCCTGCTGACAACAGCCTCTGGTGTTGAACTGGAAATGTTCGATTGGAAATGATACTTAATTTTCACGATCATGTTGATAATCTTTTGAATTGTCTAATAAGACGTGCGCATGATTTTGGTTTATTATTTTCAATAATAAGCCTTTGGAACCAAGCAAGAAAAAAAATTTTAACCCCCCCCCCCCCTCTAAATTTGATGTTTTACGTTTCAAGGTACGTAGAATACGAAAATCGAATAAAAAAAATTTCCGTCCGTCCGCCGTCCGCCGTACGCGGCACTTTTCTTAGCAACACTGACCGATTTGGTTCAAATTTGTTATATAGGCTCCATTTGGGGGTCTAGTTGTGCCGCGAAGCTTTTGGTTGATGTCAGTCACTTCTAAGGGGTGAAAATTAAGGGTTGAAATTTTCAAGAGTGCCCTAGCTCGAAAACTCTCGAAAAAAAGGTCTCGTTTTTTCACCAATTTTAAATAGTATTGAATTTAAAAAAATTTTTGAGACCACCCGGAGCTCTGTAAGACAAACCGTTCGGTCCCTACGAGTACTTGAAGGTTTTCCTTCGATAAAACAGAATCATGAGTGTGAATCGCAAAAGAGGTCTAATCTCCATTCAAATTTTATCGGACTAAAATGCGATCGCTGTTCATTTCTTCGATTTGTATACAGTTTTGCCTTCTGCGTAACCAGTAATCAAATTTCCATATGAAGCTTTCTATTTTTCCAATCGAGTGTGAAGCGTTTAGTTCTTTCTAATAAACTTGATTGTGAAGGTGTGAAGCCAGTATGGTGTGGTAGGTAGTACCTAGCTGTAGGTAAAAAAAAGTTGGTAGGTAAAAAAAAATGTTGGTGGGTAAAAAACGCTGCAAATCATTGCTCAAAGGCTTCTTCACTCTTCAGATCACTGATCAGCCACCACTAGATGAACTTAGGTAACCATTATAAAAGATTAACTCTTAAAATAATACAATCATATTTATTTACTTGTTGCCAATGTATTTTGAAGACTGATATTATTTTCTATAAATGATTTATGTAATTATAATCTTGCCAGAAAGGTAGAGAGAGCCTTCGGGCTCTATTTTTGTGCAAGTCAATAAATAAATGCTTCAATCAATCAATCAATCAGCTGAGTGAGCTCCGAAGCCATTTTCAATCCTATTGAATGGAAGTGCTCTTCCAGGCGTCTCCAGCATTCGAGGAGATCTTCTTCACTCTTCAGATCACTGATCAGCTGAGTGAGCTCCAAAGCCATTTTCAATCCTATTGAATGGAAGTGCTCTTCCAGGCGTCTCCAGCATTCGAGGAGATCTTCTTCACTCTTCAGATCACTGATCAGCTGAGTGAGCTCCAAAGCCATTTTCAATCCTATTGAATGGAAGTGCTCTTCCAGGCGTCTCCAGCATTCGAGGAGATCTTCTTCACTCCTCAGATCACTGTTCAGCTGTGAGCTCCGAAGCCATTTTCAATCCTATTGAACGCAGGAAGCTGAAATTTGAGAGGGAAGGTCAAGGGAGAATACAGATGGTGGTAGGTGCTATTGATGGAGAACCAGTGATCTATACAGAAGGGTGATCTATACAGAAAATAATAAACCTTTGAGCAATGATTTGCAGCGTTTTTAAACTTAGTTTCAACTTGCAATAGTTTTAACTTACTTTCATACCTTTAACTTACATTCATGTGACAAAATCTCTCTCTAGCAAACGCCATCCACAACAATGATGACACACCAAAAATCTTCCATGTATCATGAGTGAGTTTTGAGGAAAAAACTTTTTGCTTGGGAATTTTTTCTACTTTGAGGAGAACACTTTTTGAGAGGAATTTATTCAACTTAGGGTTAAAAATCTAGCTTACAGAGACAGAAAATTTGCCGGGGCAAGACCCAGAGTGGCCTTATGGACGCCACGCCCCTGATTTAATGGTTTCATTGTTACAAGGTAAAAACGCTGCAAATTAATACACAAAGGTTTACTATTTTTCTTTATAGATCAGCTGGCAGACAAGGAACCAAAATTGCTCGAAAAGCTCCGCATCTCAAATTTTGAATTATGGAGGACCCAAACTATTTAGAATACAAAGCTTGTTAATGTTGTTAAGGCTCACTGATGATGTTGAAAAATGTGTAAGAACAAAGAACACTATCCACCTACGATTAGGGTGAAAGGGACTAAGGCCCTAATTTGAATTGGTGGTTTTGGGAGATAATGTCGAGGAACATTCCCCTTCATACCTATTATCCGAATAGAGGGAAATTATACCCCGTCTAAGTAGGCACTTGAAGTACGTCGGAGGACCCCCGGTAATTTCCATCCTGATATTCCATGTTTCGGGAAGGAGTGGAAGGACAAGGGCTTAACTGGCTTTCGGTCGTAAAACGGTGCAGCTTGGACGGATCCGAAGCTCACTTATTCAAAAATTATTGTGTTGAAAGTAAAATGTGGCCTGAGGAGGTAAAAGATTCTACTCAGCTTCAACCTAGATTAGGAAACCTCTCAATTTAACCTGGAATCATTTTTATAGTTCTAGATTATCAGGATATTAATGGATCAGACTGCGAGAAAAACGTTGTGGTGCTTGTTGAAACATGAATGCTGTAAGTTGCGGTAATCAATCAAATAAGGGGGTCATTCACACCCTTCGTCAGTTCCTGGGACGGGGCTCTGGAACAAGAATTCGGAGTCTTTATTTATTTATTTATAATAATACGGGCAAGCCCAATTTACATGATAAAAAAAGTGATACAAAAATACAAAACTACTGTTAGAGGGAAATGAATTAATAAAGAAATATATACTATTGACAGATGAATGGAATTTAAAATAAAACAGGAGATGAATATATCAGTGGTTTGAGTTGTGATGAAGTACTATGGAAAAAGTCATAATCAGGATGAAGATGGAGAAGAAGGTTTGCTGAACGGCGGATACGGTTTGAGGGGGAATTTAGTAAATAATTTGATGCTGAAAACGGAACATGGAACAAGGTGGGATGGCGACTGGTGAGACGAGGAGTGGTAAACTGGAACTTGGCGAGAAGAGACGGGCAATTGATTTTATTATTGAGCAGTTTGTGCAGGAACACCAAATCAGCTAGGATCCTTCTTTTATATAGTGCTTGCAGTTTACAGGTCTTCAACATGTTTGGATAGCTGCATTCGTCAGTCGGAATTCTCAGTTTGAAGCTCACTTATCTCAGAAATTTATTCTGTACCCTTTCCAAGGCATACCGGTGGATTGAATAAAAAGTGCTCCAGACCGTTGACGCATATTCCAGTTTTGGTAGAACCAAGGCCTTGTACAATACAATAATCGGCTTTACGTCGGTGAATTCACGGGTGTGACGCTTCAGGAAGCCCAGCGTTCGCATAGCACTGTTCGCCACTGCACCAATATGTCTGGAGAAAGAGACCTGGCTATCACACAGGACTCCCAGGTCCATAGTCTCAGTCGCACGAAATAGAGGAGATCCTTCCAGAATGTATGGGAACTGACATATGCTTAACGAACGATGGAACGTAACCACAGAACACTTCCCCGGGTTAAGTTGTAAACTGTTCTCAGTGCACCAAACACTCAAACGAGCAACCGCCCTCTTCCGTTCTCTTCCTGAAGAGAGCAGCCTTTGTGTTGGCTGAGAAGTGGCAACTACCTGACTCCCAACTGACAGGATGGCTTAAGGTAAAGTACAATTTGCCATCATTCGGACGACATCCCTTCGGCTACGCGGAGCAAAGAGGAAAATACGCTCACTAGGATTGGAGGATGGGGCGGCTTTGTCTTCCATGGTGGACCATTTAAACCATAAATTCTCGTACACTCTGCACACATCACACTCATACTGCACATACACCGCACATAAAAATGATTATTGAGAGCTTAAAAAAAAAGTCTGCCAAGTGGGTGTGGCACATAGTTTCCTCGTATCCATAACCCGATTATATAGATGATCCGATGCATAGTAGTTAATCTCAAAACACCAATCTCTAAGTACCTTCCACTACCCTCATAGGGGACCATCTACACGCTAATATGGACAATCCTAGAAAATTTTATCAGATTCTGATGAAAAATTAAGTGAGTAGATGTATGTGATTGGATAAAAAAAATACTTAGCCTCGGCTGGGATTCGAACCCGCGACCCCTGGGGGGACAGTTGAAGTTACGGCTGTTACAAGTAATTCACGTTTGCGCATGCGCATTCGCTTCTATCAGTCCGGGGATGATGATTTTCATAGGGGACTATCTACAACCTAATCCACATAATCCCTAAAAAAAATCATCGAAATCAGGTGGAAAATGTGGAAGTTATGGCCGTTACAAGGAAATTCACGTTTGCGGATGCGCAGTGGCTACTATCAGTCCGAAGGTGGTTATTTTCATAGGGGACCATCTGAATACTAATCTGTAACATCCCTGAAAATTTAATTGAAATCGGATGGAAAATGTAGAAGTTATGGCCGTTACAAGGAATTCACGTTTGCGCATGCGCAGTCGCTTCTATCAGTCCGGGGATGATGATTTTCATAGGGGACCGTCTACACACCAACCCGCACAATCCCTGAAAATTTCATAGAAATCGGACAATAACTTCGTATAGTTATGCGCGTTACAAGGAATTCATGACAGACAGACAGACAGACAGACACACAGATAAGGAACCAAAATTGTTCAGAAAGGTCTAAAACGCAAAACACAAGTAAAAATTTTGAATTTGGAGAACTTTTTTTTTTTCGTCCTTGAAAAGTGAAAACAAAGCTTCCGCTACCTTGGTAGACTCGGAAGCAAAAATCAAATAAAGGAACCAACTTGAAACTATATTCATGAGGCAATAATTTAACCGCTAATTTCAAAAAATATCTTGAGCCCAGTAATTATCGATAAAAATCACCCAAAAAAGTCTGATACGACAACAATAAAAATTTCCCACATAAAAACCCGAAATCGACCTCTACGAATTTCGTCAACATCGTGACATTTCACAACAATAAAAAACGCTGCACATTATTACACAAAGGTTTATTGCTTCCGAGTCTACCGAGGTAGCGGAAGCTTTGTTTTTTTAGTTTCACGACTCGGCCCTGTAGAAGTTTGTACTGCAGGTCGTTGTCGAGTGGTGGTACCTACTTAATTGGAATTCAGCCAATTTTGCCACAATACTAGTTAAATCTGATCTTGGAGGGTTGATTCTCGGGGATTACTCACATCAAATGGATTCGGCAATGTGAACGGAGCAGAAATAAACACCAGTTCATCCACGAACTCGTATCAAACGGCACAAAAGACTCACGAACTGTTTTGACACATTTTCGTCGCCATTACAGTGTATTTGATTAATAGAAGTGAACTTTCTCGTCTGATTGACACTTTATGTCAGACGATGCAGATCGTGTAGCTTCCATATTCCGTGCAAGCTCTAGGACTTCATCGAATTTTTCAAGTGTTTTTTAGTATAATAGCACGAAGGAATGAATATTTTATTGGAAAAGTAAACAATTACATTACTACAGCGTTTTCCCCTGCTACAGCCAAGACAACTACTTTTGGGATAGGCAGCTGGCTGAGAAGAAAGCATTTAAATTTCGACTCCCAAAAAAGGGAAGAGGGAAAAATTGCCGATGGTTGCTGGCAACGTTTATTGACGGGAATTGCTCAAATTGCTTACAAAATCTAAAGATCAAATCTATCTAGTTAGTTAAAGATCAGAAAAAAACTTCGTCTTTACCAGACTGACTCGGCCAATCAATTTGAGGGATTTCGGGAGTATCGTTGGCAACTCCCATTGATCTTGCGGGGTCGAGTAGGGAGCAGGTGGCTTCCAAACCGTTAGCAGATACTTCCAGTCAAGTCCTGGAGAGCGGAAGTGGGACAACTGAGGTCACCAGGTGATAGCGAGACTTCGCGCTCGCTCTGGAGAAGGACTTCTTCATTTACCTACAATGAGATTGAAAAAGGAAACTGCAGGAACCAGAACTGGGATATATTTTCAAGCATTCTGCTTCCGAATCCACCAGTGGTAGCTCAGTAGGCCTCTAGCCAGGATTTGATTTCGATTGGTGAGGGGGAAGAGAGGTATAATTCCACAACGAGGTGGAAAATCAAAAACTATGGTCATTATTTTTAAATTTATTATAATAGGTATTTTAAGTGGTATTGTAATAGGAATTTTTGGGCAGTTATTGACATGTTTCATGCCTAGGATGGCCAACGATTCCAAATTTCGCGCGACCGTCATCAGGCTTACAAGGGTTTTCGCTATCAACAATGTAGTCATGAACATAAAATACATACTTAGTAACTTTTTGTCCGTGGGATAGGTAATAATTTTTTGTATTACTAATGGTGACACTTTTCAGCTCCTCCCTGATCAGCTCGGTGTGCTATAATTGGATCTGGTGGCCCCAAGAAGCTGATATTTCGCAGGGCGTCTATTTACAACTTTTTTATCACTAGGGAGACTACAATTTTACCAATACTTTATTTAAACTTTATAGTTAAAGGTTTAGTATTCTATTTTTTATAAAGTAAATAAGTAAGCAAGTAAGTAAGTAAGCTGCCATTCAATCGCTCACAAGCAACGTTTCGACTGATGTCGCCCTGGTCCTCGAGTGCCGTCTTGCCATTGAGAAGCTGTTGATGAGTAGTACAGTAAAAATAGCACTTTTGATCATAACTAATTCGTCTAACGTTGAAACTTGGTGGAGATGTTCCTTTTGGCATCATATTGTACTAAAAAAAGTCTCTAGCGATTGGAAGGGTGGAAGGGGGTGAAATTTCGGAAAAACCACGAAATTTTGACCCTTTTTCACTTTTTGGCTTACAGCTCCATAACGGTGCATCTGACAGAAAAATTTATCGGTACACTAATTAAAGATCATTAAATTATGCTTCCAATGAGCTACTTAAACATTAAAATTGGTCCAGCGGTTTAGCCGTAATCGCTCGTCAAAGATCGGCGATTTTTAGGAACTTGATTGAACTTGAAATATCAATTTCTTTCAAGATCAACTTCCACCAAGCAGTCGACACTAGCTGATGAGCGCGAATAGCACGTGCATAGGCGCGGCCTGAATATGCTTCACAATATTGTCAGCCTGTGTTGTCACACTGTTGTCAGGGAAGAATCCTGACTAATGACAGTCCAAGGGTCAATTTTCATCTCGAAGAACCATTTATACGAAGTTCAAACCTTGTACGTATTTATTTAGTCAAATCAGAAGTGTTCATTTTTACTGCATTGATCTGGCTTCCAAGCGTAACTTATAATTACTACCTGAATGAAATTGGTAAGAATTTTACACTCATAATGGAAATATTCGAATTGAATATTGTAATAATTTTGTTTTCTGACGCCCATATGCTAAAATCTTCCAAAAAATCTAGCTGAATATAGATTATTAGAAGTTTGAAATTCTTATACCTCCAAAATCAGCTATTAGCGGAACTTGACGCTATGACTACTTTGGGGTTTTCGCTTGTATCTCTTCTCAGGAACGGGGATACACCAATAATAGGAGCCCATCTATCGCAGAACTTTATGTAGTACCACTTTGATTCAGTGACAATTTTAATTTGGAGCAGCAGTTTTTGAGTTAGAAGCGTTTGAACGTGAGCACACACCACTTTTCAGCCAAGTTCCTAAAAATCGCCGATCTTGGACGAGCGATTACGGCTAAACCGCTGGACCAATTTTAATGTTTAAGTAGCTCATTGGAAGCATAATTTAATGATCTTTAATTAGTGTACCGATAAATTTTTCTGTCAGATGCACCGTTATGGAGCTGTAAGCCAAAAAGTGAAAAAAGGGTCAAAATTTCGTGGTTTTTCCGAAATTCCACCCCCTTCCACCCCTCCAATCGCTAGAGACTTTTTTTTAGTACAGTATGATGCCAAAAGGAACATCTCCACCAAGTTTCAACGTTAGACGAATTAGTTCCGATCTTAACCCCTTACTGAGCCTATTTTTACTGTACTAGAGGGGCTCCCAAGGTGCTGCAGTGGGTTCCCTCACATTGCCAAATAGAGGGAAATGAAAAAGCAGATGCGTTGTCCAAAAGAGGGTCACTCTTGCCGCAGCCAAGATACAGTCAATAGCAAGATACAGCCTGGTCGATGCCAAGATACAGTCAATAGCTCGAGAAGGCCACGAGAGAGCAGCAGCTGGAAAGCAATGGGCCACCCTACTGAATAATCCCATACCTAAAACACTGCCCAGAAGGCAAAGTGTGGCTTGTTTCAGGATTCAGACTGGGCATGACTTCCTGGCCAATCCAATCTGTACACTTTGCCACATCGAAGATATGACATCCCAGCATTTAGACACATGTCCTGCACTGCAAGACATAAGAGAACAGATTGGAGACGACGAAACCACCTGGTATAGGAAAGCAAATATTTAGTGGGCTGCGCGTGAACGAATGGCCGCAGAGCCTCGTATACGGCATAATTAAAAAAAATAAAAAAAATAAAAAATAAAGTAAATTGCCGATGGTTGCTAAACCAAGGAGGCACCCCTGTGAGCTTCTATAAAAAGCAAAGGTCCATCTGAAAGCTCTTAATAAGGGGATTGGTTCTCTTTCTATTGATCCTTCTCCTCATCCAAGGGACGTCAACAATGTGCTTAATGGGTCATTTCAAAATTTGGGGTTATTTCTTGTCACGCAGCTTTTGTGAACACTCTATTTGTCTTGGAAATTCAGAATTTTTTCAGGGAGATACAGCAGGTTGGTGTCTACAAAGATCACATAGAATGAATTTCACTAATCAATTAACTCAGATAATTAAAAATCATTAATGATCCCAATTCTCTCTCCCTACACCTGTCACAAAGGGTAGGTTGGGAACTTCGAAAATTTTTGGAGAACTCTATATTCATGTTTTAATTTAAGTAAAAAATGTTATTGGTCCAGGTTACTCTCCTCTTCAGCAATGAATTAGAAACAAACGAAAATTCCTTGAATTGGAAGCGTTTTTGCTATGTTTTGATGCTGTCACAAGGTTTTAATCTCTCTCCCTACAATTTTTTTGAAATGCCCACCCACTCCTGGAAAACAATTATTTTGTGTTATGAAAAACAAAATTGAACACTGCTGCAAGATGGCTTCCGAAGCTACTGAAGTTTGTTGAATTTCCAAGCTCCCAGTTGTGTGGGTT